>JASEVX010001234.1:0-19578 GCA_031761405.1 Serripes groenlandicus | reverse complement strand
AAAATAGGTCTTAACCCTTTCCCACCTGCAGACGCATTTTGATGCAAGTAGCAGCAGACGACTTTTTAAAACATTGTGGCCAAAGGTGAAATTGCTCATGATGAGCAATTTCTCCTTTGGTCACAATGTTTTCAACTTTTTTAACAATTAAGCAATCTTTTATGGAGATTTTTCAGGTTTTTGTCACAATGTTTTCAAAGTCGTCTGCTGCATATTTTGTTGTATGTGGGAAAGAGTGACAATGTTGTCTGTAATTTAGAAATTGTGACATCTTGAAAATTGTTTTGTTACGTTGACCAAGGTGATGACATTGAAATAACTGCCTCGGTGGTGTATAAGATTGGTATTGCGTCCGCCTAGGGTCCTGGAGTTTGTGGATTCAATCCTCTGCTGAGTCATTATGTGACCTTAAAAAATAGTCGTAATGGCTGCCTAGCTCCTTGGTGCTCAGGATTGCAGGGTTAGCATTACAACTTGCTGTCTGGTGGTGTCAGGATAAATGGACCAGTAAGTACTGGTTTAATACTAACCCAGGAAATGTCTAGATATAACTGACAAATTGTTGAAAGCAATCAATCATTCAATGTAATTGAAATACAGTTGAGAGTGAATAAACTTAAAGATCAAGGTTTCCACTTTTGAACATGGATATTTTGATTAATTAATTCACAGCTGCTTTAAAGGTAGGATATTAAAAAAAAAAAAATTCTTTAAAGTTTAAAAGATGGGGCTTGTTTGTTTGATGTGTGAGGGTAGTGTTTGAAGTGACAGGATAATAACAGAATAAAGTTCTTCATGTTTAATTTAAATGCTGCACTCCACTGATTGATCTTTTAACCTGTTAAGTGTTAACCCTTCCCCTCATATAGACGCATTCTGAGGCCTTTGCAGCAGACGGCTTTTTGAAAACATAGTGACTAAAGTAGAAATTAATCAAAACAAGCAATTTCTCCTTTTGCCACAATGTTTTCCACTTTCAGTCAAAGGTTATCCATTAGAGATTTTCTATGTTTTTACAAAATATATTCAAAGTCGTCTGCTGCAGAATTGTTGTATGAGGGGAAAGGGTTAAAGCTGAATCTAATGTTCACTTGATTGAAATTATCTATGGTAAAGAAAGTTAAGCCTTCATTTCATTGATGAAAGTGCTTTGTATCATGTTTACACAAAGTAGGAAACAATTTGTGGCAAATATAGAATTTACTCATTATGAGTATTTTGTCCTCTATAATGTTCATTAATGTAAGACTTGATCTAAATTAAACCTTTATTTCATTAATGAAAGTGCTTTGTATTACGTTTACACAAAGTTACTAAGGAAACATTGTGGCAAATAGAGAATTTACTCATTATGAGTATTTTGTCCTCTATATTTATTTGTTTATGTAAGACTTGATCTATGAGCTGATTTTAAAAGGCTTTTATGTCGCAAAAAGGTGATAATCTCTTCCTTATCTTAATCCAGAGGACTAGATAAGGAGGATCAAGTTAACTCATCTTTTCCCATCAATATCTCTTGTATGACTCAACTCATCCCTATGTTGTGGGTACTCAAAAGAATTGTCTCACTGAGGAGTTAACTCATCTTTTCCCATCAATGTCTCTTGTATGACTCAACTCAGCCCTTTATGTTGTTGGTACTCAAAAGAATTGTCTCACTGAGACGATTCTTTTGAGTACCCACAACATAGGGTTTGAAGGTCGACCAAATAAGGATTTGGGGATGTGAAATACTCGTCTTTATCTGGAGCTCTCAGTTAATCGTTTCAAGATTTTTTTTTCTCTCTAAATAGTTAAGTCTATCAGATTGAAATAAAATTGATAATATGGGAGAAGAGGTATTACAGTAACTTTTCTGCAAGTCTGTTTTTACCTCAGGTGCGAGAGGTTGCGGGTTCGATCCCTGGCCCTAATAACCCTTTCCCTCGATCATACGGCAATTCTGTAGCCGACGACTTTGAACGTGTTTTGTCAAAACATAGAAAATCTCTATAATTGAATGGATAACCTTTGACCAAAAGTGGAAAACATTATGGCAAAAGGAGAAATTGCACGTTTTGTGCAATTTCTTCTTTTGTCACTATGTTTTCAAAAAGCCGTCTGCTGCAGAGGCGTCCGAAAGCGTTTATATGAGGGACAGGGTTAAAAATGGAAGTAATGGATTTTCTTCCTTGGGATTCAGGGTTGTATAGGGTTTAGCATTATAGGCCTGATTTGCTCGTATCAGAATAAATAGTAATACTAATTGTTACTTTAACGAAGGAATGTACGCCATGATTAAACTGAAAAATTGTTGAAAACGGCGTAAAACACAAAGTAAACAAATTTTGTCTGTGTAAACCCTTTCATGCTTGCAGGAACATTTTGACACATCTGCAACAGATGACTTTTTACAACATCATAATGAGTAAATACTTCTTTTACTTTTGCTACATTGCTTTAAACTCTTTTCCTTAATTTAACATCCATTCATAAAGATGAGCCATATTTTTTGCCTAGAAAACATGTAGGAAAAAATATGTTTTATCTCTATTTATAAAGGTTAAGTTATTCAATAGATTGAACAGAATCAAAAACATTATGAGCAATTACTTCTTTTGCCAAACTGATTTCAAATGCCGTAAATGCGTCAAAATGTGTTTATATATATATATATATATATATGGGAAAAGGGCTGGTTTATTTATAAACAGTTTTGGAAACGGTCTTTGAAGAAACGTATTATTGCATCATCTTAAGATAAGCTTGACATACTGAATAGATTTGTGAACAAACTTATAATTGGACAGAATGATGAAAGGACTCATTTTGGATTCTTTTTACCCTTTCCCACATGTATTCAACAAGTTTGATTCAGAGGACTTTAACCCTTTCCCTCAATAAAAAAATATGCAGTAGACAACTGCGAAAACATCTAGATACTTAAACATGGAAAATTTCTATTAGACCTTTCCCTCATACGACAATTCTGCAGCAGATGACTTTGAACATATTTTGTTAAAAAAAAAAGAAAATCTCTATAATTGAATGGATAACCTATGACTAAAAGTGGAAAACATTGTGGCAAAAAGAAGAAATTGCTCGTTTTGAGCAATTTTTCTTTTGTCACTATGTTTTAAAAAAGCCATCTTGCTGCAGAGGCGTCAGAAAGACTCTATATGAGGGAAAGGGTTAATCAATATTTAACTATTGAATACAGTCGAAAACATAGTGGCTAAAGGAGAAATTGCTCAAAACAAGCAATTCCTCCTTTTGGCACAGTGTTTTCAGAAGTCATCTGCCGCAGAGGTGTCAGAAATGTGGGAAAGGGTTAACAACTACTAAGTAAAAGACTAGGCAAAATAATGGAAAATAACTGAATTAAATTGTGATCATTAATTTTAACAGACTTAATTGAAAGCATTATCAGTCTTATAGGAGGGGAAAAAATGTTCATGATGAGGAATTTTATCTAATGTTATCCGCTGCAGATACACTTGTAAACGCTTTTTAACGCCTCTGCAGCAGACGACTTTTTGAAAGCATCGTGACAAAAGGTGAATTTTCACAAACTGAGCAATTTCTCAATCCATTTACTACAATGTTTCCAGATTTTTTCAGTATTAACTTCATTCATAGAGATTTTCCGTTTATTAATTTGCCAACATGCTTTCAAAGTTGTGATCTGCTGCAGGTAAATGCTGTATCCAGGGAAGTGTTTAAGTACCCACGCCATAGGCTTAAAAGGGATCAATAGAGAATTAAAGACTTTTCGAGAGTTGACTGCATGCTGACTAATGACAATCATGATAACTGGGAAATTTAAGAGAAAAGCTGATGAAACTATTCAAATTGATGGGTTCATGTATAACAGATGTAACTACTTCTTGTAGCAAGTAGCAGTTACACGATTGTTGCATGAATCACACACATTACAACTAATGTACTTTTTATTATTAAATCGACCCTTTTCTCTGATAGGAAGGACTTTCCAATTAAATTACCTTTTTCAGCGGATGGATGTTGATCAAATTTGAGCACAATGTTTTCAAAAGTTGTCTGATGTAACTGATGAGTTGATCAGAATGTGTCTACAAGCGGGAAAGGGTTAATTAATGTCTCAAATACGATAATCGGGTTTCTTGGATGGAAGAGAAGAAGCTCTATAAAGTTACTGCTAATAATGTATTTTTTTTATCCTGGAAAATTGTCATTTAGCAGCACGTTAGTGATTCCTTCAGAAATGTTGACTAGACTGGAGCCAGTCCCTAAAATTAACCGTTTCCCACATACAAGAAATGAGCAGCAGACGACTTTGAAAACATTTAGGTAGAAATACAGAAAATTTTATAAATGAGAGAATAATTACTGCAAAGAGTTTAAAAGAGCCGTTGGTTTTGAAAAACCTTTTGAAGAAACAAATTTGTAAAATCTGAAAAATGAAACATATCTCCGTGTCTGACAACACTGGTTCCAGTCTATAGAGTTATTTTACTGGAGTCAATAATTAGTGTCATATTATTCCTCAACATGGCGAAATGTACCCTAACCGTACTCCAAACAAACAAAACTTTTAAACCCTTTCCCACATGCTTTCTGACGCACAACTTTTGAAAAAAATTGTGACAAAAGGAGAAATTGCTCAAAACTATTATTTATAGTTTTGAGCAATTTCTCCTTTTGTCACAATATCTTCAAAAGTGGTCTTCCGCAAAGGCATCAGAAAGCGTCTATTCGAGGGAAAGGGTTAAGAGCATGAAATACAATACTCCTAACCTACATATCAAATTTAAGTTAATAATTATGAAGGTCGATTTCTTCATGTCACAGATGAAATTTGAGGAAAAGAGAGAAAAAAAATCATTAGACAATTGAATTTTTTATCTGCTCTAGTTCTGTCACAGGGAGCTCAATTCGATTTTGCTCTCCCCACAAAACGAATCAGCAATAATGAACTATGTCTCAGCTCATTAGAGCATTGTGCTGAAATCCGTTAACCCTTTTCCTTATACAACAAATCATAACAATTAAAACTAACCAAAGGAATACACTGGTCGAGTGGTTTAAGCGTCGGGGATTTGAAACCGGGTGTCCGGGGTTGGATGCCCTGTCGCAGAACTACGGTCATGGTGGAGTGCCCTTGGGCAACGCACATTTTCTAGCCCAGTACTGGTTTGTTTACCCAGGGATCATGAATAAGTGAACTGTCGGCGTCATGATAACTGAAATAATGTTGAAAGCGGCGTAAAACCCCGATAGTAAAATAATAAAACTAACCCCCATTACCCTCATACAACAAATCGTAAGCCAAGAACATTAACCAATTCCCACAAACAACAGATCTACAGCAGAATAATTTAAAGACATCTAGATAAATATGCGGCAAATCACTATAAATGATTATGAGTATCATTTTACTTAATAGTTGAAAATATTGAAGCGAATGAAGAAAGTGCTAATTCATTATGAGCAAATTCTTCTTTATCAACAATGTTTTCAAAAGTTGTCTGCTACAGAGGGATCAGAAAGCATAAAAAAAACCAGTATTGACCTTTTCCCACATTCACGAAATAAGCAACTGACAACTGAAAACATCAAGGCAAAAATTTATGGAAAATATATATAAACAGATTGTAGTTCATCATAATCAGTTTCCCCGGTATGTTTTCAAAATATGACGGCTGCAAATGTGTCCAAACGTGTGGGTTAGGGTGCACCCTCTCTGAAATCTATAAAGCAAAAGATAACAGGATGATATATAATTATGTGCAATTTGTGCAGGTTTATTTTTTTAAGCAAATTCTGGGAACAGATCTTGGGTTCTCTGCATTTCAATGATAATTAGATGTATACAATGTAATACTAAGTCTGTACATGATTATCTTTGTTCACCGCATGAGACAAAACTTCACCTGACAACTGAAGACATCTAGACAAAAAGTAGGGAAAATCAATATTAATGAAAGTAGAATTATTGAATAAAGTTGAATAAAGTTGAAAACATTGTGTCCACAGGAGACTTTGCTTATAATAATAATAAGCATTTTCTTCTTTTGCCACAATGAAATGAAGAGCCATCTGCTGCAAATGTGTCATAACACATCTACATGTGGGAAAGGGTTATCTTATTTACCTGTAACAGCCATGTTATGTAAGAGAGAATAGAGAGGTAGATAAGGTGAGAGGAGAATTTTGGTGTTTGAACACTTTACCTGATACAGGTTGAGCCGCCAACGCTCAGTTGAGAATCATAAGCTCAGTTGGTAAGGTATGGCGAGGTCTACTACTCTCAGGAGTTTTGAGTTTGAACCTGGCTTGCCTATTCATGCTTTTCTGGTGATTGGCAAAAGGTCAATGGGCTTCTATACGTCTATGAATGAAAGTTAAATTATTGCAAAAAGTTGAAAACGTTGTGGCAAAATGTTTTGTCACCATGTTTTCGAAATTCTTCTGCTGCAGATGCGTTTAAATGCATCTATAAGTTGGAAAGGGTTAAAAGTCAATTGTAGGAAGTATTGCCAGTTGCTCGGAAGAATGTGAAAGTTGGTCAAGCCCTTGTACTGACGTGGGCTGTCAATCCAAGGGTTGTGAGTTTGAATCCCAGCTCGGTCAACATTCTTTCCAACAAAAGTCACTGCGTCATTCGTGTTTCACCAATGGGCTGTTTTGAACAATCTATGTGGAAAAGCAGCCAGTTGCTTGGAAAGTATGTTGTCTGCTGGTGTATATATACTGGTGTGGGAAAACCAGGGCATGAGTAGGTGAACTGGGCACCGTGATATGACTGAAATATTGTTGAAAACAACGTTAAAACTCAAATCAATCAATTGGAAGAATGTTGAGTGCAGGCCCAAGAAAAAGCTGAAAGTGATCGAGATTATACATGTTGACACCTTATTAGGAGCCCTGTTTGAATTTGTTGGGATGCAGTTACTGCTATCGTCATAAATGTGGCATCAAGAAATTCAATAAACCAATACTCTACTGGGTTGCACATAACCCTTTCCCACATACAGCAAAATCTGCAGCAGACGACTTTGACAAAAACTAGGCAAAAACACGGAAATTCTCTTTAAATGAAAACTGATCGAATTTGACTGAAAAAACTTGAGTAATTTCTCTTTCTGTCAGGATGTTTTCAAAATGTGTTTGCTGCAGATGCATTTAAAATGTGTCTATGAGTGGGACAGATAATTAATCAAGACTTGACTGTGTTGCCTATTGCACTTAAGCCTAGTATGTTTACTCTTTCCCTCATGCAACAATTCTGCAGCAGACGACTTTGAACGTATTTTGTCAAAACATAGAAAATCTCCATAATTGAATGGATTATGACAAAAAGTGGAAAACATAGTGGAAAAAGAAATTGCACGTTTTGTGCAATTTCTTCCTTTGACACTATGTTTTCAAAAAGCCGTCTGCTGCATAGGCGTCAGAAAGTGTCTATATGAGGGAAAGGGTTAACCCTAATCATATAGACGCTTTCTGATGCCTCTGCAGCATTGCAGACAGCTTTTTGAAAACATGCCGACAAAAGATGAAATTGCCCAAATCTAATTTTGTCACCATGTTTTCAACTCTATCCAATTATTGTTCTTTCATTTAAAGGGAGTTTCCAATTTTTTTTGGATATGTTTTCAAAGTCGTCCGCTGCGGATTTGTTTTATGTGGGAAAAGTAATATAGCCACACTTTCTCAAAAATGGTTTATGGGGGAGACGGTTCAGAATGTTTTATTCTTAGGAAAGGCTTGTAAGTAAATCAACCTGTTCCAACCTGCAGATGCATTTTAAGGTAGCTGCAGCAGATGACTTAACCCTTTCCCTCATACGACAATTCTGCAGCAGACGTCTTTGAACGTATTTTGTCAAAACATAGAAAATCTCCATAATTGAATGGATATAACCTATGACAAAAAGTGGAAAACATTGTGGCAAAAGGAGAAATTGCACGTTTTGTGCAATTTCTTCTTTTGTCACTATGTTTTCAAAAAGCCGTCTGCTGCAGAGGCGTCAGAAAGCGTCTATATGAGGGAAAGGGTTGTAGCAATTTATTATGAGCAATTTTCCTTTTTTCCCACAATATTTTCAATACAATTTAGAAACTATAGTTCCTTCTATAGAGAGTTTCCACTTTTTTGCCAAGATGGTTTCAAAGACGTCTGCTGCAGGTGTCTTGTATGTGGGAAAGGGTTATTGTCAGTATTGATCTCCAGATAAATCTGCATGTCACAGCTGAAACTTAACTCTGTCCTGAAATCTGCAACAAACTTGTAGACTAGAAAACAATCTGTTTTAACCCTTTCCCACATTATGACATATAGACCCATTTTGACCTAATTATAGCAGACTACATTTGAATACATTCATAATGAGCAATCTCTCCTTTTTGGCCGGATTGCTTAAGCAATTCCGGTCTATAGATTGGCGATGTCCGTCTGTCTGTCTGTCTGTCTGTCTGTCTGTCTGTCCGTCAACATTTTGGTTAAAGTTTTAGGTTAGGCAAAATGGTTAAAGTTTCTGGTTAAGCAAAATCTCAGACATGGAAACAGCTACAAACTTGAAAATTGGTCTGTGTGTAGCCACTAACATGTTCTTTTGATTTCCATGATAACTCTTCACCTTCCTATTGCCCGTCTGTCTGTCTGTCTGTCTGTCCGTCAACATTTTGGTTAAAGTTTCTGGTTGAAGCAAAATCTCGGACATGGAAACAGCTACAAACTTGAAAATTGGTATGTGTGTAGCCACTAACATGTTCTTTTGATTTCCATGATAACTCTTCACCTTCACCTTCCTATTGCCCGTCTGTCTGTCCGTCAACATTTTGGTTAAAGTTTCTGGTTGAAGCAAAATCTCGGACATGGAAACAGCTACAAACTTGAAAATTGGTATGTGTGTAGCCACTAACATGTTATTTTGATTTCCATGATAACTCTTGACCTTCACGTTGCTATTGCCTGTCTGTCTGTCTGTCTGTCTGTCTGTCTGTCCGTCAACATTTTGGTTAAAGTTTCTGGTTGAAGCAAAATCTCGGACATGGAAACAGCTACAAACTTGAAAATTGGTCTGTGTGTAGCCACTAACATGTTCTTTTGATTTCCATGATAACTCTTGACCTTCACGTTCCTATTGCCCGTCTGTCTGTCTGTCTGTCCGTCAACATTTTGGTTAAAGTTACATCACAGCAACTTGCGTTTTAATTTGCTTTCAACAGTTTTATAGTTATATCAACTTGTGTTTTAATTTGCTTTCAACAGTTTTATAGTTATATCATGGCAACTTTCGTTTTAATTTGATTTCAACTGTTTTATAGTTATATCACGACAACTTGCGTATTAATTTGCTTTCAACAGTTTTATAGTTATATCACTGCAAATTGCGTTTTAATTTGCTTTCAACAGTTATATAGTTATATCACAGCAAATTGCGTTTTACTCAGCTTTCAACAGTTTTATAGTTATATCACGGCAAGTTGCGTTTTAATTTGCTTTCAACAGTTATATAGTTATATCACAGCAAATTGCGTTTTACTCAGCTTTCAACAGTTTTATAGTTATATCACGGCAAGTTGCGTTTTAATTTGCTTTCAACAGTTTTATAGTTATATGGACTTGTGTTTTAATTTGCTTTCAACAGTTTTATATTATTTATATTTTATTATTTATTATTTTATTATTTTTGGCCGGATTGCTCTAGCAATTCCGGTCTATAGATTGGCGATGTCCGTCTGTCCGGATGTCTGTCTGTCAACATTTTGGTTAAAGTTTCAGGTTGAGGCAAAATCTCAGGACTGGAAAGGGTTACAAACTTGAAACTTTGCCTGAAAGTAAAAAGTAACAAGTTCCATTGATTTCTAGGGTTACTTTGACCTTGACCTTGGTTTGTCGATTTTCAAGGTCAAATTGCCGACAATCCGGCCTTACCGTATTTAGCGGTTTCTTGTTCCACTATGTTTTCAAGCTTATTCAAAGATTATACTTAAACTGCATCTAGCGATTTGGGATGTTAGTCCTTTCGAACTTTCTGACGCCTGTGTAGCTGACTACTTTTGAAAATGTTGTTGCCAAAAAAGGAGAATTTGCTCATAATGAGCAACTTCTCCATTTGCCACAATGTTTTGAGCTCTATTTAATAAAAAAAATTGTCAGACAGACATTCATGGACGTTAATCAAATGTTTGCCAGGACGCTTTCAAAGGCATTTGGTGCAGATTGGTTGTATGTGGGAAAGGGTTAATGCATCCACATACAGGGAAGCCTTGGGGCATCTGCACAGCCTCACTAGTCCTAGATGCATCTTTGTCCATTATCGAGCCATGTTGCAAGTAAATAATATAGATTATGGTTCGATAATGATGCAAATAATTTGACTCAATCGATCAGTTTTGAACTTGAAATAGAGGAAGTTATTAGTCCACCAAAAGCAAGGGTGCATAAAAGCAAGGGTGCATACCGAGTCTCCTCATGTATCCCTTTCAAAACAGTCGGTACATAGAAAAAACAAAACCAAGGAGAGAAAACATACATGCATGAAAACTACTCGCGGCACTAGAATGTTTTTTTCTTAAAATAATTCTAATAAAGAAAGAGCAAGTCCTGAACAACCTAAATGGCCCGTCAGACCTCGCCGATTTGGCTCGCTGGAGCTATATACCAGAGCACACATTTGGCATGTTTAGGGATCGGTATTAGTACAGCAGCGCAACGGTATCACATCGCTTAGAACGGTAGTACATCATCAGAACATCGGCGAAAAGATCAGCAAGGGCAGGCGACGGTATAAAATTTTGAGCATGCTCAAAAATGTGTGCCGTACGTTGCACTGCTGGAGCGAGCAACAGAACTACAACAGCAGTACTACTCCGGTATTGCTTCGTTAATGTTGGTAGAGCACCTGTAGCGCCACGTAATAGATCGGCAGCTCTCCGGTGGCCTCAGTGTGTACTGTACTGGTACAGATGTGATACTGTAGTCCTGCTGATGTACTAACGATGTACTACTGTTCTAAGCGATATTGCTATGGCCAATTGTGATTTTTCAAGTGCTATATATCTCGACGAAGCTCCGCCGATTTACATGCCGTTGTTAATTGTGTGCTGCGGTTTAGTCCTGTCGAGGTACATCGGTAGTGTGTGACATGCCCTTTATGCACAAATCAATCAGCTATATGGCATAGTCACAAATTTATTGAGTTCTACATTATTTATTTCAGAGATACTTTTATTTTCAAATAGTTTTGCCTAAATGTTTTCGAATTTGTCTGTCGCAGATTTGTTGTATGTGGGAAAAAGGGGTAGAAGTGAACATTTCTGCTGTCAGTTAATTTTTTACTGGATTCGGTTGTCTTTAACCCTTTACCTCTTACGACAATTCTGCAGCAGACGACTTTGAACATAATTTGTCAAAAATTAGAAAATCTCTGAAATTGAATGGATAACTTATGACTCAAAGTGAAAAACATTGTGGCAAAAGGAGAAATTGCTCGTTTTTAGCAATTTCTTCTTTTGTCACTATGTTTTCAAAAAGCCATCTGCTGAAGAGGCGTCAGAAAGCGTCTATATGAGGGAAAGCGTTATATATTTTGATTCACACCAGCTCTCATCTTACCAAACGGTTTTAATGATAAGAAATATTGACTTGACTGCAAGAACCTAATAAATAAACCAAAAAACTATCCATCTCTTCCCTACATAGAGCATATCGGATTCTGCTGCTGTCGACTTTAAAATCATCTGCATATAAAAATATGGAATATCTCTTTAAATGATCGTTGAGTTTTAGAAAAAGAGTTGAAAACATTGTAGAAAAAAGGAAAAATTGCTCATTTATAATGAGTAATTTCTCTTTGCGCCACAATGTTTTCTAAAGTCGTCTGCTGCAGAGGCATTGGAAGGCTTCTATAATATTATGTTGGAAAGGGTTCACTTTCCTAATGGGGAATGATAGCAACATAAAACTTGATGATGAAATACAACAAAAACATGGTTGCCTAGCAACATCAGTAACAAAATCCCTCATAAATGTCTCTATAAGTTTACTTTTCTTTCTCATCGGAAATTAATTTCAGCTTCAGATACTGTCTTATTAACCCAGCCAGGGAAGGGTCAACATTTGCCTGCTGCATGACTACAAGTCAAATAAAGAAGAAAATGTTGTTCTGGTTAATCTTTAAGTGGACTGCTTAATACAAGTTGGCTGTTTAACAGAGATGACCGCTAACTCAAAATTTTGACTATATATATGCATGGCTTTCAGTTATTTCCAAGGTTTATATTACTTTTTAAAAAAAAATTATATTGCAGGGAATAAAGCTAAGATAACATATAGAGTTATCTGGTATTTAACCCTTTCGCACATACAGATACATTTTTAACAATCTGCAACAGACAACTTTTGCAAATATTGTGGCAAAAGGAGAATATCCATGATGTTCAATCCACATTTTTAACAAAAAGGTTTTTAAAGTTATCTGCTGCATAATTGATGTATGATGTGGGAAAGGGTTCAATCACCGAATCATTAATCTGTTATACTCAGTATATTTTATACATGCTCAATTGAACTCAATTGCCTCAGTGGTGTATTATAAGTGAGTGGTATATAGGGCATCAGCCTCTGGTGGTCGTAGGGGCCGGGTTGTGATATAACTGAACATTTCTTGAAAGCAGCGTAATTAAAACACCAATCAACCAATTAATTAATTGAACCCTCTGCAGATGTTTGAAAAATAATGTGTAGCAGAGATAATGTTGAACTATGTCAGATTTGTTGTTAATTAACAGATTTGGAAATATATGGAAGTGAAAATATTTGTGTATCAATGAAGTTTGTAGTTAATTGGGATCCTTTATTGATAGATTAGGTTTGCAAATTAGTGGAATTGCCAGTGGATCAGTGTTTGCAATTAAGTATAATTTTATACCTATTTCCGGTTTGCAATTAAGTGGAATCTTGTTTTATAAGGTATACAAATAAGTGGAATTCTAAGTTTTATCGGATTTGTACTTTAGTTGAATCTGTAGAATAAAACTTTTTAGGTTTGCAAATAAGTGGAATTATCAGTAGATCAGGTTTTTGCAATTAAGTGGAATTATCAGTAGATCCGGTTTTGCAATTAAGTGGACTTTTACATGTATTTCTTGTTTACAAAAAGTGTGTTCTTGGTATAACATGTATGCAATTAAGTTGCATTTTCAGTGTCGCAGGTTGACACATAAGTTGAATTCTCTGTATACAACCTTTCAATTTAGTGTGTAATTAAATGGCATCTTTGGTCTAACATTAGTGTAATTAAGTGGTATCTTTGGTCTAGCGTGTGTGTAATTAAGTGGTATCTATGGTCTAGTGTGTGTGTAATTAAGTGGTCTCTTCGGTCTAGCGTGTGTGTAATTAAGTGGTCTATTCGGTCTAGCGTGTGTGTAATTAAATGGTATCTTTGGTCTAGCGTGTGTGTAATTAAGTGGTCTCTTCGGTCTAGCATGTGTGTAATTAAATGGTATCTTCAGTCTAGCGTGTGTGTAATTAAGTGGTCTCTTTGGTCTAGCGTGTGTGTAATTAAGTGGTATCTTCGGTCTAGCGTGTGTAATTAGTTTTTAAGTGGAAACTTTATATTGAACAACAGGTACCGGATTGAAGTCAATTTGTGAAAACCAGAATTTAAACAACAATGACTATGATAAATGTATTAAAACAATGGATCTAACATGATGGAAGAGGATCGATAAATGACAGTGTCATGTCGCAATATATAAATGACAATAATTCGTCGCATTGTCTGATTGACAATAATAGTCTGTCACATTTTATAGAATGACAGAATTGTCACATTATGTGTCAAAGAATGGATTTGTGTAAGGAGTGGTACAAATAACAGTGAATATAAATGACAATTGTGTGTCGCAAAACTAGCCTGGAAATGTCGGACAATGAGTTTGTTGAAATCGACGAGGATGATGCTGATGACGCTGATCTCGTCATCGGAGACACATCATCTGAAAACAGCGAAGGTGAGAATCGCATGAAATTGCTTGATCATTAAGTGTGATTCAGTGATGAACAGCAAAATGGTGTTACTTTGTTGCTTTGTTAAACCATTCCCACATAAAGCAATTAAAGCTTCAGCAGATGACTTTGAAAACATTTTGCCAAAGACGTGAAAAATCTCAATAAATAATTAAGTGTTTAATTATTATATAGAATTGAAAGCATTGTGGCAAAAGGGAAAATTGCTCAATATTAGCAATTTCTGTTTGTGTCACAATGTTTTCAAAAGTCATCTACTGCAGAGGAGTCAGAAAGCATATCTGTATGTCGGAAAGGGTTAAACTTTATAGCTTTTTATAAGTGAGGCAGTGCAGCTATTTGTTTTCGCCCTTTCCTACATGCAACAAATCTGCTGCAGATCGATAAGTTTGACAACATCAAGACAAACTTATGGAATCTCTATAAATGTTGGAATTATTTTAAAACATAAATTATTATGGCAAAAGGGTATATATTCTTATTATGAGCAATTTTAACATTTTCCGCAATGTTTTCATATGTCGTCTGGTACATCAAAAAGGGTCTGCATGTGGGAAAGGGTAAGAACAAAATATATTAATATTTGATCATCAAAGAAGGTTTCATGAATATAAGAAACATGCTTTATCTAGAACTGAATACATGTCATCTATCTATTTGATTGTTTAATCCTTTCCTCACATACTGTGATATTGTGGCGTGATTTACACAATTTATGACATTTATTTTTTGGGAAAAATTGTGTTATTTCATTATTGAAAACAATTTTATAAATAGATATATTATAAAAGGAAAATAATGTTGCAGTAGCAATATCCTGCTTTGTATTGGCTAGCCTTAAGTCCAGGGAAATGTAGATGCGCCTTGTAGTACAATACAAACCCAGATATTACTTCTGCAACATAATATTCCCTATAAATTACAAAATTACATGAACCTATGGTTTCTACTTTCAGAAGAGGGCAATGATGTGAATGACTCTCCAACACCCTTGGAGCCGGGTGTCAAGGACAGTAACAGAGGTCAAGGTCACCAAAATTTGCTGAGTGACGAGCCGGTTGACCCGGAAACGTTCAGACAAAATGAAGAGCATCTACTCTCACTCATGCATCAGTATGATAAAGAAAGGTGAGTAGTCCGATAAAATTGGCTAATTAAAGTACATTGACTAATTGCTTTCCCACATACAGACGCTTTCTGACATCTTGGCAGCAGACAATTTAAACAACATTGTTGCAAAAGTTGATAATATCTCGTAATGAGCAATTTCTTCTTTTGCCACAATGTTTTCAACCCTATTCAATAATTGTACATTCATATATAAAGACTTTTCATACCTTCGACTAGAATTATTCAAAGTCGTCTGCTGCAGATTTGTTGCACATGGGAAAGGGTTAAAGTGCATTGAGGAAATTAATAGACAAGCAATCTCGTAAATACATCATTCAGACCAGTACACTTATAAATAGGTAGCGATTCCTTCTTTTGCTCACAGTAAAAGTCAATGTTTGTTTAGTCCAATCACGCTGTGTAGACGAGCCAACAAACACTCACGAGGGTGCTGTGTTGGCTGAATGATTATAACGACACAGAGCTCTAGATAAGGAGCGTTTTGCTTGTTCTAAAATTCCTTATTTTATCCGCTAACCCTATGTTGTGGGTACTCAAAAGAATCGTCTCAATGAGACGATTCTTTTGAGTACCCACAACATCGTGTTTGGTTGCATAATAAGAGAGAATTTGTTAGGAAAAAGAGCCGCCTTATCTAGACCTGCCGTCACAAATTCCCCTGTCAAATGATTTTCACAATAACCTTGTCAAATAGCACCTTTATAGCACCTCTTTATAACAACACTTATTCCTTTCCCAATTACAACAAATCTGCAGCAGATGACTTTGAAAACATGTACAAAATCTCTCTAAGAGAAAGAATAAATATTGAATGCAGTTGAAAACATTGTAACAAAAGGGAGAATTTGCTCATATAGAGCAATTTCTCCTTTTGCCACAATGATTTCCAAAGTCGTCTTATGCGGAGGCATTAGAAAGTGTCTGTATGTGGGAAAGGGTTAAATATTTTCGTAGTACAATACAAAGCCAGGTATCAGTGCAACTTAAAATAAATATGTCTGTCTGTCCATTCACATACAAGAAATCTGCAGCAGACTACTTCAGGAGTGCCTGGTTCGAATTATGGTTAATCTCTATAAATGAAAGTTTAATCATTGAATAGAGTTGAAAATATTTTGACTCGTGATTATGATGAGCAATTTCTCCTTTTGTTTTCAAAAGTTGTCAGCTGCTGATGTGTGATAAAGCGTCTGTATGTGGGAAAGGGTTAACTGTTAACTTCGAAAGACATATCCTCCCAAATCCCTACGCTAATTTCTACCAAACTTCACAGGAATATTCCCCTTTCAAAATATTTATAGATTTAGATTATGTGTAGAACATGTTACAATGGCATCAGAAAGATGCCAGAATTCTACTCTGATTGTGCTTATTTGATTTCAAGATAATATGAAAGAAATGTTCCTTACGTGACCCAGATACATTTTAGCACAATATTTTCAAAATGTCGGAAAGGGTTAAAACAAATATGTTGAAAACTGTGTTAAATGCCAATCAATCATTTTCACTAATAAATAATCTGTTATGTTGCATTCTGTTTCTTTGTAGAACAAACCTTGTACAACAGATAGAGGCAGAAGAGAAGAACCGAAAATGGTACTACGACCAAATTGAGATGGCCTCGCGGAAAATACGCTCACTGCCTCTAAATGACCCTGTAAGTAGATTGTATTATTAGGTTTTCCAAAGGGAAGAAAGTCAGTAAAACCCTTTCTCTCATATAGACGCTTTCTGATGCCTCTGCAGCAGACGGCTTTTTGAAAACATAGTGACACAAGAAGAAATTGCACAAAATGTGCAATTTCTCCTTTTGCCACAATGTTTTCCACTTTTTGTCATAGTTTATCCATTTAATTATGGAGATTTTCTATGTTTTGACAAAATACGTTCAAAGTCGTCTGCTGCAGAATTGTCGTATGAGGGAAAGGGTTAAGTGCAGGTCCATTCTGGTGTTGAATTATGACCTGACAACGGCTCCTCATCACAATTTGATCTCTTAACCCTTTCCCTGATACGCCAATTCTGCAGCAGACGACTTTGAACATATTTTGTCAAAAACTGGAAAATCTATATAATTGAATGGATAACCTATGACTTAAAGTGGAAAACATTGTGGCAAAAGGAGAAATTGCTTGTTTTGAGCCATTTCTTCACTTTTGTCACTATGTTTTCAAAAAGCCGTCTGCTGCAGAGGCATCAGAAAGAGTAGTTTTACTATTTCCTACATACAACACGTCTGCAACAGACGACCTTTGAATACGTGTTTCGAAACTTATTGAAAATCATTAAAATTACAATTATTGAGTAGAAACAATGCGTTGAAAAGTAGAAATTTCCCCATCATGAGCAATGTTTTCAAAAGTTGACTGCTGCAAATGTGTCTTTTAGGGTTGGTAAAAGGTGAAAGTTTTAACATATTTATTTAACATAATACTTTATTAGCGATTTCTCCTTTTGCCACAATGTTTTCATCTGTATACAGTAATCCTACTGTCATTTATAGAGATTTTCTATAATTCTTGACAAAGCATTTTCAATGTTATCTGCTACGTGGGAGAGGTTTATATTCATCTAGATTTGTCTGTAGGGGAAATTAGTGTCAACCCTTTCCCACATACAACAAATCTGCCACAGACGACTTTGAAAACAAATAGGCAAAAACATAATTTAGGAGAAATTTCTCATCATGAGCAATTTCTCCTTTTGCCATAATGTTTTTAAGAAGTCATCTGCTGCAGAGGCGTTAGAGAGGGTTAATGAAAGTCTTAACTATTGCATATAGAGTTGAAAACATTTTGGTCAAAGGGAGAAAGCGTCTATATGTGGGAAAGTGTTTATGATCAGATGAAAGTGTTGTTTCATGTTATCATGTGAGGTAAGGTTTGTTTGTGTTACTTAATTTTTGTTAACTTGGATGCTGGTATTTTTGAAGTTGAACATATTGTGTTTTTTAACCCTTTACCGTAAGAGCCAAGCCGGCTAAATTGGTCTGAACTATTGGAGTCAATGCAACTCTTGAGCTCCAGCAGGTGGGATGGTATTGGTTTCATAACTTATATAGTTTATCTTTGATGTAAATATAATGTGTGCGATCATTATCATCTTTTTACCTCTCAACCCCGATATGACCTTTATGATGTTGAAAGCGGCATAAAACGTAAAACAAGCAAAAAACCATTTACCTGAATCAAGCGTGCACTGGAATAAATTTTCAAAATATTCGGGTAAAAGAAGTACATTCAAAATGAGCAATTGCATCCTACTTTCACTTTTCTTTCTAACCCTTTCACACATACAACACTTTTTAAACAGACTACTTTGATAACATTTTATGTTGGAAATCCCTATAAATATAAGTATGAGTATTGAATCTTGTTGTAAACTTTGTGGCTTAAGGAAAAGTATCCCTTGATGATATTTCTCTGTTAGCCACAATGATTTCAAAACTTGTCTATTGTCGATGCTTCCAAGTGCAAAGTGTTCATGATAAGCAAATTCTCCTTTAGCCACACTGTTGTTCATCTATATTAACCCTTTCCCTCAAACAACAATTCTGCAGCAGACGACTTTGAACATATTTTGTCAAAAAATGGAAAATCTCTATAATTGAATGGATAACCTATGACAAAAAGTGGAAAACATAATGTCAAAAGGAAAAATTGCTTGTTTTGAGCAATTTCTTCTTTTCTCACTGTTTTCAAAAAGCCGTCTGCTGCAGAGGCGTCAGAAAGCGTCTATATGAGGGAAAGGGTTAATATTTTTCCCCAGATGATTTCAGATTTGTTTTATGTGGGAAATGATTAAAACTTAATTTTGTTCATTCAGTATGGCTTCTACCCTCTTCAAACAGCATACCTGTGCTAGGATTTCATTGCTTAGCTCTTTCCTACATACATGTCTGCATCAGTCCTCTATAAAAGAAAGTTTCTTAATTGAATCAGAGTTGGAAACATTATTGCTAAGGGAGGAATTCTCATGATGAGCAATTTCTTCATTTAATTGCCGCTATCTTTTGAAATGTTGTCTGCTGCAGATGATACACAGAAAGGGTCTGTATACATGAGGGAAAGAGTTTAAAAAACAGTAATAGAATACTAAACAATCAGGCCAAGCCCCGGTAGCTCAGACGGTAGCGACGCGGGCTGTCATAATCCAGGGGTTGTGAGTTCGAACCCCAGTTCTTTTCGACGTTTGACAAAAGTCGCTGTGACGAGTGTCATTCGTCTTCAAGCAATGGGCTGGCTGCCGTGATATGACTGAAAAATTGTTGAAAACGGCGTTAAATCCCAACTTATCACTAAACGATCAAAGAAATATGAATAATACTGTCCAGTAATGACATGCTTTATTCCTTTCCCTAAAAATATTTCTAGGCACAAAAAAATATCTGATAAATAACCCACATACAACAAATCTGCAGCAGACAATTTAAGAAACACCTTTGCATAC
>JASEVX010001233.1:0-19606 GCA_031761405.1 Serripes groenlandicus | reverse complement strand
CACAAAGTACACGCGGTACCACGTCGGACTACTGAGGTACATACGGTACCACGATGGAGTACAGAGGTACATAAGGTACAAACGATGATTTACGTACCCACACACAGTACAACGCGAAATTACACCATTACGCTCTGCACGGTGCGGTATTACACAAAGTACACGCGATACCACGTCGAACTCCTCAGGTACATACAGTACCACGATGTGGTACCGAGGTACATACGGTACAAACGGTGTGTTACGTACCGAAACACGGTACAACACGAAATTATACCATTACGCACTGCACGGCGGGATGTAACACCATCACGCACTGCACGGAGAGGTATTGCACAAAGTACACGCGATTACACGTCGGACTCCTCAGGTACATACGGTACCACGATGTAGTACCGAGGTACATACGGTACAACTTTTGTTGTCACTTGGTGAACACTGGTGAAAAGTGTTCACCTTGTTTAATCGTGCAAAGTATGTCTCTCGTAAAAACACTCTCTGCTCAACAAACACTTAAACAAGTCACCACAAAAGTGACCCTATCTTATACCACGGCGGAAATGTCTTCTTCAACAATAGTATAATTATATCAAGGCGGAGTATAACGCTGATTTCAACAATATCATAGTTATACATGTACCACGGCGAAGTTTAACGCCGTTCTCAACAGTTTTACAGTTATACCACGGCCGAGTTTAACGCCGTTTTCAACATTATTACAGTTACATCACGGCGGAGTTTAACGCCATTTTTAACAATATAACAGGTACACTGCCGAGTTTATCGCCGTTTTCAACAATATTACAGGTAGACCACGGCGGAGTTTAACGACGTTTTCAACATTGTTAAAGTTATACCATGGCGGAATTTAACGCCTATTTCAACAATATTACAGTTATATCACGGAGGAGTTTAACGTCATTTTTAACAATATAACAGGTATACTACTGCCG
Source organism: Serripes groenlandicus (assembly GCA_031761405.1). Classification (NCBI taxonomy): domain Eukaryota; kingdom Metazoa; phylum Mollusca; class Bivalvia; order Cardiida; family Cardiidae; genus Serripes; species Serripes groenlandicus. The sequence continues at coordinate 18,653 of JASEVX010001233.1, read as the reverse complement.
AGTTTATCGCCGTTTTCAACAATATTACAGTTAGACCACGGCGGAGTTTAACGCCGTTTTCAACATTGTTAAAGTTATACAATGGCGGAATTTAACGTCATTTTCATAAATATTACAGTTATACCAAGGCGGAATTTAACGTCTTTTTCAACAGTTTTCCAGTTATACCACGGCGAAGTTTAACACCGTTTTCAACATTAATACAGTTATACGAAGGCGGAATTTACCATCTATTTCAACAGTTTTCAAGTTATTCCACGCCGAAGTTTAACGCCGTTCTCAACAACGTTCTGCACAAAGTACACGCGGTACCACGTCGGACTACTGAGGTACATACTGTACCACGATGTAGTACAGAGGTACATTCGGTACAAACGGTGTGTTACGTACCGAAACACGGTACAACACGAAATTATACCATTACGCACTGCACGGCGGGATATTGCACAAAGTACACGCGGTACCACGTCGGACAACTGAGGTACATACGGTACCACGATGTAGTACCTCGGTACATACGGTACAAACGGTGTCTTACGTACCGACACACGGTACAACGCGAAATTACACCATTACGCATTGCACGGTGCGGTATTACACAAAGTACACGCGATACCACGTCGGACTACTCAGGTACATACGGTACCACGATGTAGTACCGAGGTACATACGGTACAAACGGTGGGTTACGTACCGAATCACGGTACAACACGAAATTATACCATAACGCACTGCACGGCGGGATATTGCACAAAGTACACGCAGTACCACGTCGGACTACTGTGGTCCATACGGTACCACGATGTAGTACCGAGGTACATAAGGTACAAACGATGTGTTACGTACCCACACACAGAACACACAGTACAACGCGAAATTACACCATTACGTCGGACTCCTCAGGTACATACGGTACAAACGGTGGGTTACGTACCGAAACACGGTACAACACGAAATTATACCATTACGCACTGCACGGCGAGATATTGCACAAAGTACACGCAGTACCATGTCGGACTACTGAGGTACATACGGTACCACGATGTAGTACAGAGGTACATAAGGTACAAACGATGTGTTACGTACCCACACACAGTACAACGAAATTACACCATTACGCACTGCACGGTGCGGTATTACACAAAGTACACGCGATACCACGTCGGACTACTCAGGTACATATGATACAAACGGTCTGTTACGTACCGAAATACGGTACAACACAAAATTACGCCATTACGCACTGCACGGCGGCGAGGTATTGCACAAAGTACACGCGGTAGCACGTCGGACTACTCAAGTACATACGGTACCACGATGTAGTACCGAGGTACATACGGTACAAACGGTGTGTTACGTACCGAAACGCGGTACAACACGAAATTATACCATTACGCACTGCACGGCGGGATATTGCACAAAGTACACGCGGTACCACGTCGGACTACTGAGGTACATACGGTACCACGATGGAGTACAGAGGTACATAAGGTACAAACGATGATTTACGTACCCACACACAGTACAACACGAAACTAGAACTATCACTGAAGATGATAAATACCCCCAAAACAGCACCTTGACCTACATCATAACTTAACAAGAAAAAGTAACAAAGGGCAATAACTCTGTAATTATGTAAATTAGAGTTATGGTTCTTTACACTGAACTTCCTCTGATTATGCTCTACCATTGTATGCAGTTTTATTAGATTCCATCTGTTAGTTATTAAGTAATTCTCTGGACAAGAAAAAGTAACAAAGGGCAATAACTCTGTATTTAGATTAAATAGAGTTATGGTTTATGTACACTGCACTTCCTCTCAATGTGTTGTATCATCCTATGAAGTTTTATTAAATTCCAACAATTAGTTTTAAAGTTATGCTCCGGACAAGACTCTACGAATAAGAAAAAGTAACAAAGGGCAATAACTCTGTAATTATGTAAAGTAGAGTTATGTTTCTTGTACACTGCACTTCCTCTGATTATGCTCTACCATTATATGTAGTTTTATTAGATTCCATTTATTAGTTATTAAGTAATTCTCCGGACAAGAAAAAGTAACAAAGGGCAATAACTCTGTATTTAGATTAAATAGAGTTATGGTTCCTGTACACCGCACTTCCTCTCAATGTGTTGTATCATCCTATGAAGTTTTATTATATTCCAACAATTTGTTTTAAAGTTATGCTCTGGACAAGACTCTACGAATAAGAAAAAGTAACAAAGGGCAATAACTCTGTAATTATGTAAATTAGAGTTATGGTTCTAGTAGACTGCACTTTCTCTAATTATGCTCTACCATTGTATGCAGTTTTATTAGATTCCATCTGTTAGTTATTAAGTAATTCTCCGGACAAGAAAAAGTAACAAAGGGCAATAACACTGTATTTAGATAAAATATAGTTATGGTTACTGTACACCGCACTTCCTCTCAATGTGTTGTATCATCCTATGAAGTTTCGTTCAAATCCTATGTTGCATTGTTAAGATATGGTCCGGACAAAATATGGCTTCCGACCGACCGACCGACCGACACAGTGACTCCTATATACCCCCCCAAAACTTTGTTTTTTGGGGGTATAACAAGTGACTACCGGAGTGGGGTCATTTTGACCCCAGGGCTATAATTTGAACAAGCTTGGTAGAGGTCCACTAGATGATGCTACATAACAAATATCTTTTAGACAAGAAGACTTTTTAAGTTTTTTCCCTATATGAGTCTATGTAAAACAAGTGACCCCTGGGGAGGGGTAAATTTTGACCCCAGGGCTAAAATTTGAACAATCTAGGTAGAGGTCCACTAGATGATGCTACATACCCAATATCAAAGGCCTGGGCCCTCTACTTTTAGACAAGAAGATTTTTAAAGTTTTTCCCCTATATGAGTCTATGTAAAACAAGTGACCCCCGGGGAGGCATCATTTTTGACCCCAGGGTTATAATTTGAACAATCTTGGTATAGGTTCACTAGATGATTCTACATACCAAATATCAAAGGCATGGGCCTTCTACTTTTAGACAAGAAGATTTTTAAAGTTTTTCCCCTATATGAGTCTATGTTAAATAAGTGACCCCCTGGGAGAGGTCATTTTTGACCCCAGGGCTATAATTTGAACAATCTTGGTAGAGGTTCACTAGATGATGCTATATACTAAATATCAAAGGCATGGGCCTTCTACTTTTAGACAAGAAGATTTTTAAAGTTTTTCCCCTATATGAGTCTATGTTAAACAAGTGAGCCCCGGGGAGGGGTCATTTTTGACCTCAGGGCTATAATTTGAACAATCTTAGTAGAGGTTCACTAGATGATGCTACATACCCAATATCAAAGGCCTGGGTTCTCTACTTTCAGACAAGAAGATTTTTAAAGTTTTTCCCCTATATGAGTCTATGTAAAACAAGTGACCCCTGGGGAGGGGTCATTTTTGACCCCAGGGCTATAATTTGAACAATCTTGGTAGAGGTTCACTAGATGATGCTTCATACCAAATATCAAAGGCATGGGCATTCTACTTTTAGACAAGAAGATTTTTAAAGTTTTTCCCCTATATGAGTCTATGTTAAACAAGTGACCCCCGGGGAGGGGTCATTTTTGACCCCAGGGCTATAATTTGAACAATCTTGGTAGAGGTTCACTAGATGATGCTACATACCAAATATCAAAGGCATGGGCCTTCTACTTTTAGACAAGAAGATTTTTAAAGTTTTCCCCCTATATGAGTCTATGTTAAACAAGTGACCCCCGGGGAGGGGTCATTTTTGACCCCAGGGCTATAATTTGAACAATCTTGGTAGAGGTTCACTAGATGATGCTACATACCAAATACCAAAGGCATGGGCCTTCTACTTTCAGATAAGAAGATTTTTTAAGTTTTGGTTAATTTCCCCTTTTTTGTTGCCGTGGCAGCCAAAGTTCTGCATGGAATAGACTTTTTTGAACAAGTTTGAAAGAGATCCACCCAAGTAACATTCCTGTAAAATTATTTTGAATTTGGTTAATTGGTGTAGGAGGAGAAGTCGTTTGTAGGAAAATGTGAACGGACGGACGACGACGACGACGACGGACGAGGGACGGTGAGCGATCACAAAAGCTCACCTTGCACTTCGTGCATTAGTGAGATAAAAAGGCAAACCTTATACATTTCACTAAGATCCCCACTAAAGACCACATATCGTGACCACATATCGTGCTGCCTGTCTCCACAATCTTAACCCTTTCCCACCTGCAGACCCATTTTGATGCAATAGCAGCAGACGACTTTGGAAAACCTTGTGGCCATAGCTCATGAGCAATTTCTCCTTTGGCCACAATGTTTTCAACTTTATTTAACAATTAAGCTATCTTTTATGAAGATTTTTCAGGTTTTTGTCATTTTTTTTTCAAAGTCGTCTGCTGTAGATGCATGTGGGAAAGGGTTAAAAGAGCTTTAAATATAGCCTTTTTATATGTCACTGATCTATAACATACAGAATATTGTCAAACTATTTCTGACTTGTGTTAGCTTTTAACGTTCCTCTAAAATATACAAACCATCCTTTCTCAGATCATATAGCTTAAAATGTATTTTTAAGCTTATATTAATAGTTTGATTACCACTTTTCACAAACCACCATCATTGGGAGTGGTTGCCTTGGCAATTGCCCACAAAGTTAACATAAATTTCTCATAAAGAAGTTCCGATGACTTCAAATATAACAAAACAAGAGGCCCAAGAGGGCCAGTATCGCTCTAGGCCATAAGGCAAAAATAAAATCTCCAAACAGCCCTGCCCCGTGGTGGCTATTTTTTTTACCAACCACCATGGCTTAAAGGAATCTTGTAGAGTGTCACCAAAGGAATGTTTCTGCAAAATTATTTGAAAATATGCCTGACACTTTCGGAGGAGAAGATTTTTTAAGTTTTCACTATGGTCATATAAGTCAAAATAGCCCCGCCCTCTGGCGGCCATGTTTTTCGACCAATCAACATGGCTTGAAGGAATCTGATAGAGGGTCACCCAATGAACATTTCTACAAAATTATTTGAAAATCGGCTGAACACTTTCGGAGAAGAAGATGTTTTAAGTTTTCACTATAGCTATATAACGCAAAAAAGCCCCACCCCCTGGCGGCCATGTTTTTCGCCCAATCAACATTTCTTGAAGGAATCTAATTAAGGTTCACACAAGGAACATTTCTACAAAATTATTTGAAAATCGGCCTGACACTTTTGGAGGAGAAGATTTTTTAAGTTTGCTCTTTAGCCATATAGGCAAAATAGCCCCGCCCTGTGACGGCCATGTTTTTTTACCAATCAACATGGCTTGAAGGAATCTGATAGAGGGTCACCCACGGAACATTTCTACATAATTATTTGAAAATCTGCTGAACACTTTTTGAGAAGAAGATTATTTAAGTTTTCACTATAGCTATATAAGGCAAAAAAGCCCCGCCCCCTGGCGGCCATGTTTTTCGCCCAATCAAAATTTCTTGAAGGAATCTAATAAAGGGTCACCCAAGGAACATTTCTACAAAATTATTTGAAAATCGGCCTGACACTTTCGGAGAAGAAGATTTTTTAAGTTCTCACTATTTTTTTCTTTCGGTTGCCATGGAAACCAGAATTTTGAATGGATCAAAAAAAATTGAAGGAATTTAGTAGAGGACATTGAGAGGATGCTTCCCATGAAGTTTCAACCAAATTGGCCAAGTGGTTAGGGAGAAGAAGTCGTTTAAAGGAAAAAGTTAACGCACGCACGCACGCACGACGGACAATTCGCCATGACATAAGCTCGACTGGCTTTCAGCCAGTGGAGCTAACAATGTGAAAAATAAAGAGTATTGTTAACCATAGAAAATATGAACTATCAATTAACTTCAATGCTATTAAGCAGCTTAAATTAATATATAAATTATTAAAATGATGTACGAATACTGCATGTATAGCGCAAGAATACAAAACCAAACATTCAGCAAAGCCAACAATGCCTCCATATAAATCAAACATCAAGAGTTGAAATGATTGTGGCAAACTCAGAAACTTCTCATTATCAGCTAATTCCCCTTTTGTAAATAACGTTTGCAAAAGTCGCCTGTTTCAGATGCGTCGAGATGCAATCAAGGGTTAACCCTTACCCTCATATAGACACTTTCAGACGCCTCTGCAGCAGACGACTTTTTGAAAACATAGTGACAAAAGAAGAAATTGCACAAAACGTGCAATTTCTCCTTTTGCCACAATGTTTTACACTTTTAGTCATAGGTTATCCATTCAATTATGGAGATTTTCTATGTTTTGACAAAATACGTTCAAAGTCGTCTGCTGCAGAATTGTCGTATGAGGGAAAGGGTTAACCGTCACATGAGCAAATCAAAAAGCGTAATAGTAACCTGACCATGATTCGCCAAGTGCTTTCACAAGAAAATGATCGACTCGCTAGTGAAATCTGTATGATACTCAATTCAGACTTGCTTAAAAAGTGGTTGCATATTTCTGCCTTTTCTGTAAATGAACGTTTTTTATATTGTTTCAAAGTCGTCTGCTGCAGAATTGTTGAAGGTGTATTTTTGCACTAACATATAATACTTGGTTCAGACCGCGGTGAGGTTTCTTCATATTGAAACTGGATTAGAATTTCTCTGTCAGTCTAGAAACATATATCTGTTTGGGTGCACAACTAAGTTGTCATTTCTGTTTGATTTGGAAACAAAAATTCTGTTCTGCTGCTCATTTATTTATCACTGATGGGTCATGTAAGAATGATGTTGGTTAGACATAGAGTAAATTGTGTGAGCTGAAGCACTGTTTAGCAATGGTTCAAAATTTAAGACCATCCATAGGAAAGGTACAAGTTGACATTTCTGAACAGTGTAGGTTAAGATCAGCCTTTTCAGTGTCTACACAAATTGACAAAGTCTTATAACAACCATATGTAATTAATTTGTAAATAGCATAGATCAAACTGCAAATGTACTTGTCAATCTGGATCTACTGTTCACAAAGACCACCTCCGTGGTGTAGTGATAGTGTCAACCTCTGTTGCATGAGGTTGCGGGTTCGATACCTGGCCAGTTCATAACAAAGACTTTAAAAATATCAAAGTACTGAAAGTACTGAAGGTAAAATTGCGATCGTTTAAGAAGAGATACAGAAGTGCATATATGAATATTTATTTTAAATAAATCCCCACCATGGCAGACAAGAAATGATGAATCAGGCCAGAATGAAATGGTTCCAAGATCATCATTTCTTGTTGGGCTAGTGAAAGTTAATTGACCCCTACTTCAAAAATATCATTCGGTTCGGAATGTTTTAAAATCATTATCCCTGTATCGTAGAAGAATAGGACTAAAAAGAAAATCTCGAAAATGGGAATAAACTTTGATAAACATTTCACACACATATATACATATTTAGTTTTTACATTTTGAAAAACAGTTAACAACAATAAAATACATACATTTTAAATGAGATAATTATACAAGTGACTTCATTCTTTTATATAGAAAAATGCATAATTTGGATAATGTTTTCTGGTTATTGCTTGTTAAGAGTTCGATGAATTTAGGAATGTTTGGTCTAGACCAACTAGAAATATCACTGAAGATGATAAATACCCCCAAAACAGCACCTTGACTCAAAATATGGTTTACGACCGACCAACAAAAGGGCCATAACTCTGTAAACAAGAAAAAGTAACAAAGGGCAATAACTCTGTATTTAGATTAAATAGAGTTATGGTTTCTGTACACTGCACTTTCTCTCAATGTGTTGTATCATCCTATGAAGTTTTATTAAATTCCAACAATTAGTTTTAAAGTTATGCTCCGGACAAGACTCTACGAATATGAAAAAGTAACAAATGGCAATAACTCTGTCATTATGTAAAGTAGAGTTATGTTTCTTGTACACTGCACTTTCTCTGATTATGCTCTACCATTATATGTAGTTTTATTAGATTCCATCTATTAGTTATTAAGTAATTCTACGGACAAGAAAAAGTAACAAAGGGCAATAACTCTGTATTTAGATAAAATAGAGTTATGGTTCCTGTACACCGCACTTCCTCTCAATGTGTTGTATCATCCTATGAAGTTTAATTAAATTCCAACAATTTGTTTTAAAGTTATGCTCTGGACAAGACTCTACGAATAAGAAAAAGTAACAAAGGGCAATAACTCTGTAATTATGTAAATTAGAGTTATGGTTCTTGTACACTGCACTTTCTCTGATTATGCTCTACCATTGTATGCAGTTTTATTAGATTCCATCTGTTAGTTATTAAGTAATTCTCCGGACAAGAAAAAGTAACAAAGGGCAATAACTCGGTATTTAGATTAAATAGAGTTATGGTTCCTGTACACTGCACTTCCTCTCAATGTGTGGTATCATCCTATGAAGTTTTAATAAATTCCAAGAATCAGTTTTAAAGTTATGCTCTGGACAAGACTCTACGAATAAGAAAAAGTAACAAAGGGCAATAACTCTGTAATTATGTAAATTAGAGTTATGGTTCTTGTACACTGCACTTCCTCTGATTATGCTCTACCATTGTATGCAGTTTTATTAGATTCCATCTGTTAGTTATTAAGTAATTCTCCGGACAAGGAAAAGTAACAAAGGGCAATAACTCTTTATTTAGATTAAATAGAGTTATGGTTCCTATACACTGCACTTCCTCTCAATGTGTTGTATCATCCTATGAAGTTTTATTAAATTCCAACAATTAGTTTTAAAGTTATGCTCCGGACAAGACTCTACGAATAAGAAAAAGTAACAAAGGGCAATAACTTTGTATTTAGATAAAATAGAGTTATGGTTCCTGTACACCGCACTTCCTCTCAATGTGTTGTATCATCCTATGAAGTTTCGTTCAAATCCTATGTTGCATTGTTAAGATATGGTCCGGACAAAATATGGCTTCCGACCGACCGACCGACCGACTGACATACCGACCGACCGACCGACACAGTGACTCCTATATACCCCCCCAAAACTTTGTTTTTTGGGGGTATAATTACACCATTACGCACTGCACGGTGCGGTATTACACAAAGTACACGCGATACCACGTCGAACTCCTCAGGTACATACAGTACCACGATGTAGTACCGAGGTACATACGGTACAAACGGTGTGTTACGTACCGAAACACGGTACAACACGAAATTATACCATTACGTACTGCACGGCGGGATATTGCACAAAGTACACGCGGTACCACGTCGGACTACTGAGGTACATACGGTACCACGATGGAGTACAGAGGTACATAAGGTACAAACGATGATTTACGTACCCACACACAGTACAACGCGAAATTACACCATTACGCTCTGCACGGTGCGGTATTACACAAAGTACACGCGATACCACGTCGAACTCCTCAGGTACATACAGTACCACGATGTGGTACCGAGGTACATACGGTACAAACGGTGTGTTACGTACCGAAACACGGTACAACACGAAATTATACCATTACGCACTGCACGGCGGGATGTAACACCATCACGCACTGCACGGAGAGGTATTGCACAAAGTACACGCGATTACACGTCGGACTCCTCAGGTACATACGGTACCACGATGTAGTACCGAGGTACATACGGTACAACTTTTGTTGTCACTTGGTGAACACTGGTGAAAAGTGTTCACCTTGTTTAATCGTGCAAAGTATGTTTCTCGTAAAAACACTCTCTGCTCAACAAACACTTAAACAAGTCACCACAAAAGTGACCCTATCTTATACCACGGCGGAAATGTCTTCTTCAACAATAGTATAATTATATCAAGGCGGAGTATAACGCTGATTTCAACAATATCATAGTTATACATGTACCACGGCGAAGTTTAACGCCGTTCTCAACAGTTTTACAGTTATACCACGGCCGAGTTTAACGCCGTTTTCAACATTATTACAGTTACATCACGGCGGAGTTTAACGCCATTTTTAACAATATAACAGGTACACTGCCGAGTTTATCGCCGTTTTCAACAATATTACAGGTAGACCACGGCGGAGTTTAACGACGTTTTCAACATTGTTAAAGTTATACCATGGCGGAATTTAACGCCTATTTCAATAATATTACAGTTATATCACGGCGGAGTTTAACGTCATTTTTAACAATATAACAGGTATACTACTGCCGAGTTTATCGCCGTTTTCAACAATATTACAGTTAGACCACGGCGGAGTTTAACGCCGTTTTCAACATTGTTAAAGTTATACAATGGCGGAATTTAACGTTATTTTCATCAATATTACAGTTATACCAAGGCGGAATTTAACGTCTTTTTCAACAGTTTTCCAGTTATACCACGGCGAAGTTTAACACCGTTTTCAACATTAATACAGTTATACGAAGGCGGAATTTACCATCTATTTCAACAGTTTTCAAGTTATTCCACGCCGAAGTTTAACGCCGTTCTCAACAGTTTTACAGTTATATCACGGCCGAGTTTATCGCCGTTTTCAACAAAATTACAGTTATACCACGGCGAAGTTTAACGCCGTTTTCAACATTATTACAGTTACATCACGGCGGAGTTTAACGCCATTTTTAACAATATAACAGGTATACCACTGCCGAGTTTATCGCCGTTTTCAACAATATTACAGGTAGACCACGGCGGAGTTTAACGACGTTTTCAACATTGTTAAAGTTATACCATGGCGGAATTTAACGCCTATTTCAACAATATTACAGTTATATCACGGCAGAGTTTATCGCCGTTTTCTACAAAATTACAGTTATACCGCAGCGAAGTTTTAATGCCGTTTTCAACATTATTACAGTTACATCACGGCGGAGTTTAACGCCATTATTAACAATATAACAGGTATAACACTGCCGAGTTTTTCGCCGTTTTCAACAATATTACAGTTAGACCACGGCGGAGTTTATCGCCGTTTTCAACATTGTTAAAGTTATACAATGGCGGAATTTAACGTCATTTTCAACAATATTACAGTTATGCCAAGGCGGAATTTAACGTCTTTTTCAACAGTTTTCCAGTTATACCACGGCGAAGTTTAACACCGTTTTCAACATTAATACAGTTATACGAAGGCGGAATTTAACATCGATTTCAACAGTTTTCCAGTTATACCACGCCGAAGTTTAACGCCGTTCTCAACAGTTTTACAGTTATATCACGGCCGAGTTTAACGCCATTTTTAACAATATAACAGGTACACCACTGCCGAGTTTATCGACGTTTTCAACAATATTACAGGTAGATCACGGCGGAGTTTAACGCCGTTTTCAACATTGTTAAAGTTATATCACGGCGGAGTTTATCGCCGTTTTCTACAAAATTACAGTTATACCACGGCGAAGTTTAACGCCGTTTTCAACATTATTACAGTTACATCACGGCGGAGTTTAACGCCATTTTTAACAATATAACAGGTTTATCGCCGTTTTCAACAATATTACAGTTATACCACGGCGGAGTTTAACGCCATTTTTAACAATATAACAGGTATACCACTGCCGCGTTTATCGCCGTTTTCAACAATATTACAGTTAGACCACGGCGGAGTTTAACGCCGTTTTCAACATTGTTAAAGTTATACCATGGCGGAATTTAACGTCATTTTCAACAATAGTACAGCTATACCACGGCGAAGTTGAACTCAATTCTCAACATTATTAAAGTTATATCAACTCGGAGTTTAACGCCATTTTTAACAATATTACAGTTATACCAGGACAGGGTTTATCGCCAATTTCAACAATATTACAGTTATACCACGGTGGGGTTTAACACCGTTTTCAACATTAATACAGTTATACCGAGGCGGAATTTAACGTCTTTTTCAACAGTTTTCCAGTGATACCACAGCGGAGTTTAACACCGTTTTCAACATTAATACAGTTATACGAAGGCGGAATTTAACATCTTTTTCAACAGTTTTCCAGTGATACCACAGCGGAGTTTAACGCCGTTTTCAACATTAATACAGTTATACGAAGGCGGAATTTAACATCTTTTTCAACAGTTTTCCAGTTATACCACGTAGGAGTTTAACGTCGTTTTCAACAATATTACAATTATTTAAGGCGGAATTTCAGGTCTTTTTCAACAATATTACAGTTATAATATTCCATGTAGTACCGAGGTACATACGGTACAAACGGTGTGTTACGTACCGAAACACGGTACAACACGAAATTATACCATTACGCACTGCACGGCGGGATATTGCACAAAGTACACGCGGTACCACGTCGGACAACTGAGGTACATACGGTACCACGATGTAGTACCGAGGTACATACGGTACAAACGGTGTCTTACGTACCAAAACACGGTACTACGCGAAATTACACCATTACGCATTGCACGGTACGGTATTACACAAAGTACACGCGATACCACGTCGGACTACTCAGGTACATATGATACAAACGGTGTGTTAGTGTACCGACACATAGTACAACGCGAAATTACACCATTACGCACTGCACGGCGGGGTATTACACAAAGTACACGCGGTACCACGTCGGACTCCTAAGGTAGTACCGTATGTACATAAGGTACACAAGTTGTGTTACGTACCGAAACACGGTACAACACGAAATTATACCATTACGCACTGCGCGGCGGGATATTGCACAAAGTACACGCGGTACCACGTCGGACTACTGAGGTACATACTGTACCACGATGTAGTACAGAGGTACATCCGGTACAAACGGTGTGTTACGTACCGAAACACGGTACAACACGAAATTATACCATTACGCACTGCACGGCGGGATATTGCACAAAGTACACGCGGTACCACGTCGGACTACTGAGGTACATAAGGTACCACGATGTAGTACAGAGGTACATAACGTACAAACGATGTGTTACATACCGACACAAGGTACAACGTGAAATTACACCATTGCGCACTGCACGGTAAGGTATTACACAAAGTTCACGAGGTACCACGTCGGACTACTCAGGTACATACGGTACCACGATGTAGTACCGAGGTACACACGGTACAAACGGTGGGTTACGTACCGAAACACGGTACAACACGAAATTATACCATAACGCACTGCACGGCGGGATATTGCACAAAGTACACGCGGTACCACGTCGGACAACTGAGGTACATACGGTACCACGATGTAGTACCTCGGTACATACGGTACAAACGGTGTCTTACGTACCGACACACGGTACAACGCGAAATTACACCATTACGCATTGCACGGTGCGGTATTACACAAAGTACACGCGATACCACGTCGGACTACTCAGGTACATACGGTACCACGATGTAGTACCGAGGTACATACGGTACAAACGGTGGGTTACGTACCGAATCACGGTACAACACGAAATTATACCATAACGCACTGCACGGCGGGATATTGCACAAAGTACACGCAGTACCACGTCGGTCTACTGTGGTACATACGGTACCACGATGTAGTACCGAGGTACATAAGGTACAAACGATGTGTTACGTACCCACACACAGTACAACGCAAAATTACACCATTACGTCGGACTCCTCAGGTACATACGGTACAAACGGTGGGTTACGTACCGAAACACGGTACAACACGAAATTATACCATTACGCACTGCACGGCGAGATATTGCACAAAGTACACGCAGTACCATGTCGGACTACTGAGGTACATACGGTACCACGATGTAGTACAGAGGTACATAAGGTACAAACGATGTGTTACGTACCCACACACAGTACAACGAAATTACACCATTACGCACTGCACGGTGCGGTATTACACAAAGTACACGCGATACCACGTCGGACTACTCAGGTACATATGATACAAACGGTCTGTTACGTACCGAAATACGGTACAACACAAAATTACGCCATTACGCACTGCACGGCGAGGTATTGCACAAAGTACACGCGGTAGCACGTCGGACTACTCAAGTACATACGGTACCACGATGTAGTACCGAGGTACATACGGTACAAACGGTGTGTTACGTACCGAAACGCGGTACAACACGAAATTATACCATTACGCACTGCACGGCGGGATATTGCACAAAGTACACGCGGTACCACGTCGGACTACTGAGGTACATACGGTACCACGATGGAGTACAGAGGTACATAAGGTACAAACGATGATTTACGTACCCACACACAGTACAACACGAAATTACACCATTACGCACTGCACGGTGCGGTATTACACAAAGTACACGCGATACCACGTCGAACTCCTCAGGTACATACAGTACCACGATGTAGTACCGAGGTACATACGTTACAAACGGTGTGTTACGTACCGAAACACGGTACAACACGAAATTATACCATTACGCACTGCACGGCGGGATATTGCACAAAGTACACGCAGTACCACGTCGGACTACTGAGGTACATACGGTACCACGATGGAGTACAGAGGTACATAAGGTACAAACGATGATTTACGTACCCACACACAGTACAACGCGAAATTACACCATTACGCTCTGCACGGTGCGGTATTACACAAAGTACACGCGATACCACGTCGAACTCCTCAGGTACATACAGTACCACGATGTGGTACCGAGTTACATACGGTACAAACGGTGTGTTACGTACCGAAACACGGTACAACACGAAATTATACCATTACGCACTGCACGGCGGGATGTAACACCATCACGCACTGCACGGAGAGGTATTGCACAAAGTACACGCGATTACACGTCGGACTCCTCAGGTACATACGGTACCACGATGTAGTACCGAGGTACATACGGTACAAACGGTGTGTTAAATTCCGCCGTGGTATAAGACAGGGTCACTTTTGTTGTCACTTGGTGAACACTGGTGAAAAGTGTTCACCTTGTTTAATCGTGCAAAGTATGTCTCTCGTAAAAACACTCTCTGCTCAACAAACACTTAAACAAGTCACCACAAAAGTGACCCTATCTTATACCACGGCGGAAATGTCTTCTTCAACAATAGTATAATTATATCAACGCTGATTTCAACAATATCATAGTTATACATGTACCACGGCGAAGTTTAACGCCGTTCTCAACAGTTTTACAGTTATACCACGGCCGAGTTTAACGCCGTTTTCAACATTATTACAGTTACATCACGGCGGAGTTTAACGCCATTTTTAACAATATAACAGGTACACTGCCGAGTTTATCGCCGTTTTCAACAATATTACAGGTAGACCACGGCGGAGTTTAACGACGTTTTCAACATTGTTAAAGTTATACCATGGCTGAATTTAACGCCTATTTCAACAATATTACAGTTATATCACGGCGGAGTTTAACGTCATTTTTAACAATATAACAGGTATACTACTGCCGAGTTTATCGCCGTTTTCAACAATATTACAGTTAGACCACGGCGGAGTTTAACGCCGTTTTCAACATTGTTAAAGTTATACAATGGCGGAATTTAACGTCATTTTCATCAATATTACAGTTATACCAAGGCGGAATTTAACGTCTTTTTCAACAGTTTTCCAGTTATACCACGGCGAAGTTTAACACCGTTTTCAACATTAATACAGTTATACGAAGGCGGAATTGACCATCTATTTCAACAGTTTTCAAGTTATTCCACGCCGAAGTTTAACGCCGTTCTCAACAGTTTTACAGTTATATCACGGCCGAGTTTATCGCCGTTTTCAACAAAATTACAGTTATACCACGGCGAAGTTTAACGCCGTTTTCAACATTATTACAGTTACATCACGGCGGAGTTTAACGCCATTTTTAACAATATAACAGGTATACCACTGCCGAGTTTATCGCCGTTTTCAACAATATTACAGGTAGACCACGGCGGAGTTTAACGACGTTTTCAACATTGTTAAAGTTATACCATGGCGGAATTTAACGCCTATTTCAACAATATTACAGTTATATCACGGCAGAGTTTATCGCCGTTTTCTACAAAATTACAGTTATACCACAGCGAAGTTTTAATGCCGTTTTCAACATTATTACAGTTACATCACGGCGGAGTTTAACGCCATTATTAACAATATAACAGGTATACCACTGCCGAGTTTATCGCCGTTTTCAACAATATTACAGTTAGACCACGGCGGAGTTTATCGCCGTTTTCAACATTGTTAAAGTTATACAATGGCGGAATTTACGTCATTTTCAACAATATTACAGTTATGCCAAGGCGGAATTTAACGTCTTTTTCAACAGTTTTCCAGTTATACCACGGCGAAGTTTAACACCGTTTTCAACATTAATACAGTTATACGAAGTCGGAATTTAACATCGATTTCAACAGTTTTCCAGTTATACCACGCCGAAGTTTAACGCCGTTCTCAACAGTTTTACAGTTATATCACGGCCGAGTTTAACGCCATTTTTAACAATATAACAGGTACACCACTGCCGAGTTTATCGACGTTTTCAACAATATTACAGGTAGATCACGGCGGAGTTTAACGCCGTTTTCAACATTGTTAAAGTTATATCACGGCGGAGTTTATCGCCGTTTTCTACAAAATTACAGTTATACCACGGCGAAGTTTAACGCCGTTTTCAACATTATTACAGTTACATCACGGCGGAGTTTAACGCCATTTTTAACAATATAACAGGTTTATCGCCGTTTTCAACAATATTACAGTTAGACCACGGCGGAGTTTAACGCCATTTTTAACAATATAACAGGTATACCACTGCCGCGTTTATCGCCGTTTTCAACAATATTACAGTTAGACCACGGCGGAGTTTAACGCCGTTTTCAACATTGTTAAAGTTATACCATGGCGGAATTTAACGTCATTTTCAACAATAGTACAGCTATACCACGGCGAAGTTGAACTCAATTCTCAACATTATTAAAGTTATATCAACTCGGAGTTTAACGCCATTTTTAACAATATTACAGTTATACCAGGACAGGGTTTATCGCCAATTTCAACAATATTACAGTTATACCACGGTGGAGTTTAACACCGTTTTCAACATTAATACAGTTATACCGAGGCGGAATTTAACGTCTTTTTCAACAGTTTTCCAGTGATACCACAGCGGAGTTTAACACCGTTTTCAACATTAATACAGTTATACGAAGGCGGAATTTAACATCTTTTTCAACAGTTTTCCAGTGATACCACAGCGGAGTTTAACGCCGTTTTCAACATTAATACAGTTATACGAAGGCGGAATTTAACATCTTTTTCAACAGTTTTCCAGTTATACCACGTAGGAGTTTAACGTCGTTTTCAACAATATTACAATTATTTAAGGCGGAATTTCAGGTCTTTTTCAACAATATTACAGTTATAATATTCCATGTAGTACCGAGGTACATACGGTACAAACGGTGTGTTACGTACCGAAACACGGCGGGATATTGCACAAAGTACACGCGGTACCACGTCGGACAACTGAGGTACATACGGTACCACGATGTAGTACCGAGGTACATACGGTACAAACGGTGTCTTACGTACCGAAACACGGTACTACGCGAAATTACACCATTACGCATTGCACGGTACGGTATTACACAAAGTACACGCGATACCACGTCGGACTACTCAGGTACATATGATACAAACGGTGTGTTAGTGTACCGACACATAGTACAACGCGAAATTACACCATTACGCACTGCACGGCGGGGTATTACACAAAGTACACGCGGTACCACGTCGGACTCCTAAGGTAGTACCGTATGTACATAAGGTACACAAGGTGTGTTACGTACCGAAACACGGTACAACACGAAATTATACCATTACGCACTGCACGGCGGGATATTGCACAAAGTACACGCGGTACCACGTCGGACTACTGAGGTACATACTGTACCACGATGTAGTACAGAGGTACATCCGGTACAAACGGTGTGTTACGTACCGAAACACGGTACAACACGAAATTATACCATTACGCACTGCACGGCGGGATATTGCACAAAGTACACGCGGTACCACGTCGGACAACTGAGGTACATACGGTACCACGATGTAGTACCTCGGTACATACGGTACAAACGGTGTCTTACGTACCGACACACGGTACAACGCGAAATTACACCATTACGCATTGCACGGTGCGGTATTACACAAAGTACACGCGATACCACGTCGGACTACTCAGGTACATACGGTACCACGATGTAGTACCGAGGTACATACGGTACAAACGGTGGGTTACGTACCGAATCACGGTACAACACGAAATTATACCATAACGCACTGCACGGCGGGATATTGCACAAAGTACACGCAGTACCACGTCGGACTACTGTGGTCCATACGGTACCACGATGTAGTACCGAGGTACATAAGGTACAAACGATGTGTTACGTACCCACACACAGAACACACAGTACAACGCGAAATTACACCATTACGTCGGACTCCTCAGGTACATACGGTACAAACGGTGGGTTACGTACCGAAACACGGTACAACACGAAATTATACCATTACGCACTGCACGGCGAGATATTGCACAAAGTACACGCAGTACCATGTCGGACTACTGAGGTACATACGGTACCACGATGTAGTACAGAGGTACATAAGGTACAAACGATGTGTTACGTACCCACACACAGTACAACGAAATTACACCATTACGCACTGCACGGTGCGGTATTACACAAAGTACACGCGATACCACGTCGGACTACTCAGGTACATATGATACAAACGGTCTGTTACGT
>JASEVX010001232.1:0-19606 GCA_031761405.1 Serripes groenlandicus | reverse complement strand
AGAGAGAGAGAGGGGGGAGAGAGAGAGAGAGAGAGAGAGAGAGAGAGAGAGAGAGAGAGAGGGAGAGAGAGAGAGAGGGAAAGAGAGAGGGAGGGAAAGGGAGAGAGAGAGAGGGAGAGGGAGAGGGAGAGGGAGAGAGAAGAGAGAGAGAGATAGAGAGAGAGAGAGAGAGGGGGGGAGAGAGAGAGAGAGAAAGAGAGGGAGAGAGAGACAGAGAGAAAGAGAGGGAGAGAGAGAGAGGGAGAGGGAGAGAGAGAGAGAGAGAGAGAGAGAGACAGAGAGGGGGGAGAGAGAGAGAGAGAGAGAGAGAGAGAGAGAGAGAGAGAGAGAGAGAGAGAGAGACATAGAGACAGAGAGGGGGGAGAGAGAGAGAGAGAGAGAGAGAGAGAGAGAGAGAGAGAGAGAGAGAGAGAGAGAGAGAGAGAGAGAGAGAGAGAGAGAGAGAGAGAGAGAGAGAGAGAGAGAGAGAGAGAGAGAGCATATTGGCTAATTTTAACATCGCAACTTCTTTACATTAAGTTAAACAATTTGGATATATTCTTACTTTATGTTATGTATTATGTTTGATATATTATCAGGGACGTAGATAAGATATACGTCCCTGATCTTAGTAATAGCCCTGTCAAACATACAGACGCGTTCTGATGCCTCTGCAGAAGACGAATTTTGAGGAAAACATAACGCTCATAATTCAAAATGAGAACTTTTCCCTTTTGCCACAATGTTTCAGCTCTATAAAAAAAAATACTTTGCTTAAAAAATTACAAAGTCGTCTGCTGCAGATGTTTTGTATGTGGGAAAGGGTCACCATTGACGTCCACAAGTTATCCACAAGTTATAAAGGTCTAAATGCATCTCCTGGTAAAATCTAGAAGTGTAGCCCAGTAGTTGTACACTAATGTTACTTACATAGTGCCAAACTGATTCTGTTCCCGACTTAGCGAACCATCGTGGCAAAATGGGGAATAGCTCTTCGTGATCATTCTTTCCTTTTTTTACAATGTTTTCAACTCTATTCAATAATACTTTAATTTATAGAGATTTTCAGTGTGTTTGCCAAATAGTTTTAAATGTCGTCTCCTGCAAATATTACGAGGTAAATAATTAAGTATACAACGAAGAGTTAAGTATACAACGAAGTTGTCGTTTACCATGCAGAAGAGCAGATATATGCCATTATAATTGACTATCTATGGTAAACAACATTGATTTGCACGAGTTTATCTGAGCCGATGACAAACGGTTATGTGAACAGATTATGAAAAAGTTAAAAGAAGATACGTAAACAATCTGAGTCTGTCATCCTTTATAACATCACTAAAAACTCTTTTCCGTTTTCGTTTTCCCTTGTCTTTTTTTTTTTTGTAAACAAAAACAATAATGAAACAAACATCAGAGTTCCCTCTCTCAGTATTCTCTATTCATATGTATATCACTGTAACTATAGCATTATTAGATGTATGTATATTGTAAAATAGAGCTTGTGCTATTTACAAAATGTAAATGTGAGCAAACGTATGAATACAGCGTAAACAAAATGTTAACTAGATTGAACTTGTTCTTGTTTTTCAAAAACGAAAGTAAATTTTAAAATCGCTTTATACCTCTATTCAATTATACTTTAATTGACAGAGATTTTCTGTGTGTTTGCCAAATAGTTTTTAAAGGACATCTGCTCCAAATTACGAGGTAAATAGTTAAGTATACAACGAAGATAATAAGTTGTCTTTTTCAATGCAGAAGGGCAGATGTATGCCATATAATTGACTAACTTAATAAATTTGCACGAGTTTAACTTAGTCGGTGACAAACGGTCATGTGAACAGATTATGAAAAAGATAAAAGAAGATACGTAAACAATCTGAGTCTGTCATCCTTTGATAACATCACTAACAAACTCTTTTTTTTTTTTGTCTTTTTTTTAAACATAAACAAAAATGTTAACTAGAATGAACATGTTTTTGTTTTTCGAAAACGAAAGTAGATTTTAAAATCGCTTTTGTTTCTTCAAAAAATGAGTGTAAGAGTAAAATGTTTTGTGAAAACTTAATTAATTTTACATCGATAACAAAACAAGCTTTCAGCTTATACTAATCACGCTCGACATCAGCTTCCCGGAAACTTAACCAGAACGCGTGCTGTTTGGGCGGAAGAAGACCCAAAGGCAGAGTAAAATATGTTAGTACGCTTTACAAAGACTACAACAATCATTTTGGATTTTTAGATTTTTTTCCAAAGAAATAACTCAACGGAAAAAAATAGTAGATCATGACCTATAAATTATAATGTAGAAATATATTAGAAAACTGACCTGTTTAAGTATTCATCATGCGGCAGATAACGGTACACCCGACACCAGCTATATATAAGCAATGATCGCTAGTGTATACAAAGATTCGTCACGTTTATTGATAATCGATATTTTCGTTTACATTTAGGGGGCAGGTTAAACCGTTTAACCCTTTCCCTCATATAGACGCTTTCTGACGCCTCTGCAGCAGACGGCTTTTTGAAAACATAGTGACAAAAGAAGAAATTGCTCAAAACGAGCAATTTCTCCTTTTGCCACAATGTTTTCCACTTTTAGTTATCGGTTATCCACTCAATTATAGAGATTTTCTATTTTTTGACAAAATATGTTCAAAGTCGTCTGCTGCAGAATTGTCGTATGAGGGAAAGGGTTAAACACAATGTACATACAGGCGTCGCAACGTTTCTACATACAATACACTCTGAAAGCACCAAAGAATAAATACGCAACATCTCAACAAATGACAGTTTTGATTATTGAATAAAGTTGAAAACATTGAGGCAAAAGGAGAAAATGGTCTCTTGCACTATTGGTGTGTACGGGAAAGAGGGTTCAAACACTTTACACAGATCTATCATTTAAGTCTTTTCCAAATACATAAGCAGACGACATTGAAATCATCTATATTTTCTATTGAATAGCGTTGATAATAACATTGTGGATAAAGCAGAACTTGCTCATTATGGATAATTTCTTCTTATGTCACACAAGTTGTCTGCTGCAGAGATTTCAGAAAGTGTGTGCATGTGGCAAAGTGTTAAAGCGACTGTCCCATGAGTTTTGATGTTCAGACTAAATATAAAAATATACAAAAAAGATCTACTCTGCAAAAATGATCTTTAATTATGAAAACATGTCAATACATTGTGACGTGAAATAATAATCGTGTTTTTACCGGAAATATAGACGAGCTCGGCTAGCAACGCGACTGTCACTCCAGGGATTGTGAGTTCGAACCCAAGCTCGGCCAACATTCATTCCGACAATTGACAAAAGCAACTGTTACATGTGTCATCCGTTTTCCACAACTGGGTAATACTCTATGTCAGAAAGCAGCTAGTTGCTTTGAAAGGATTCTGTCTGCTGTACTACTGTTTAAAGGCAGGAAACAGATGAGTATGTTAAAAGGCCATCGTAATAAGAGTGAACAAAATGTTGAAAACGACGTTAAGCCCAAAATCAACCAATAATTGAATTAACGTAATTATGTTGCACGGTAGGCCAGCCAAGTCAGACCTTTTATCATATCTTCAAAGTGAAAAAATAATGACATGCCATTGAAATTGTACAACTAGTATAACACTGACGCTTTAACTCTTACCACGTGACACTTTAACCCTTACAACATGACACTTTAGCTCTTACAACATGACACTTTAACTCTTACCACATGACGCTTTAACTCTTACCACATGTCACTTTAACTCTTTCCACATGACACTTTAACTCTAACCACATGACACTTAAACTATTACCACATGACACTGTAACTCTTACAACATGACACTTTAACTCTTACCACATGACGCTTTAACTCTTACCACATGCCACTTAAACTCTTACCACATTGACACGTTAACTCTTACCACATGACACTTAAACTATTACCACATGACACTGTAACTCTTACCACATGACACTTTAACTCTTTCCACATGACACTGTAACTCTTACCACATGACACTTTAACTCTTTCCACATGACACTTAAACTCTTACCACATGACACTTTAAATATTACCACATGACACTGTAACTCTTACCACATGACACTTTAACTCTTTCCACATGACACTTTAACTCTTACCACATGACGCTTTAACTCTTATCACATGACACTTTAACTCTTACCACATGACACTTTTACTCTTACCACATGACACTTTAAATCTTACCACATGACACTTTTACTCTTACCACATGACACTTTAACTATTAACACATGACGCCTTTGCAGCAGACGACTGAAAAACCCATCGTGTTAAAACGAAAAACTGCGCATGATTAACACTTTCACATTACACCACAAAGCGCTCATCAACAATTACGCATTCATTTATTTATTAAGGTATTGATATAATTGATCTTGAATTGCCTCTGCTGCATATTTATTGTATGTGGGATATTGTTAAATACTCTTCTATTGCATGTGACCGTATACTGAGTTAACCCTTTCCCTCATACGACAATTCTGCAGCAGACGACTTTGAACATAGTTTGTCAAAAAATAGAAAATCTCTTAAAAATCGGCCAATTACGGCTGTATTACAACAATTATTTGTTCTCTCTTCTAGAGACCCTTAAGTCGGTCTTCGTTTCTGTCTGTTTGTTTGTTTGTGGCAAGCGTAGCGCCAAAACTATTCAACGGATTTCGACCAAACTTGGTAGGGATGAAGGGTCTAGACTCTAGTTGTTTCTTTTGTAGTATAGTCGTCATAGAAACCACCGTTGCTATGGAAACGGGCGAAAACCGTTGTGTAGCCCATCAGTTGCTACATCGAATGATCTTCACGATTTTTGATCCGTCTCTTCATTTTCTTAATATTTGAGTTGCCGTAAGGGGTACCATTTCCGCGGAAAACACAGACACATCAAAACTAAATATATCGACACAAAAAGAAATGGCTTCCTATTACCTGATCGCTGATTGGCTAAAAATCCGGACACGACCAACCAAAGAGCACTTTACAACTTCCGTTTCCCGGTACTTTTACACGAGTAGAAGAAATATTCAAGTGAATTTGACGCTGTTCTCGCGACAACTCGATAGCTTGTTTCATTATTCGTGCGGTGTCGTGAGAGTAGAGACAAGAGAGAACCATCGTCGCAGTATGCTTGTTTCAATTACTGTTAGAAACAAGTATTATCCCTTCTGTATGGAGAACGGCTGTTATTTGATAATCGATCAGTTGATTAATTAATATTTGAACTACTGAATAACGTATTCATCCAAACACACATACGGGCACACGCACGCACACACATATCCACACACACGCACGCACGTACGTACGCGCACACACACACACACACACACACACACACACACACACACACACACACACACACACACACACACACACACACACACACACACACACACACACACACACACACACACACACACACACACACACACACACACACACACACACACACACACACACACACACACACACACACACACACACACACACACACACACACACACACACACACACACACACACACACACACACACACACACACACACACACACACACACACACACACACACACACACACACACACACACACACACACACACACACACACACACACACACACACACACACACACACACACACACACACACACACACACACACACACACACACACACACACACACACACACACACACACACACACACACACACACACACACACACACACACACACACACACACACACACACACACACACACACACACACACACACACACACACACACACACACACACACACACACACACACACACACACACACACACACACACACACACACACACACACACACACACACACACACACACACACACACACACACACACACACACACACACACACACACACACACACACACACACACACACACACACACACACACACACACACACACACACACACACACACACACACACACACACACACACACACACACACACACACACACACACACACACACACACACACACACACACACACACACACACACACACACACACACACACACACACACACACACACACACACACACACACACACACACACACACACACACACACACACACACACACACACACACACACACACACACACACACACACACACACACACACACACACACACACACACACACACACACACACACACACACACACACACACACACACACACACACACACACACACACACACACACACACACACACACACACACACACACACACACACACACACACACACACACACACACACACACACACACACACACACACACACACACACACACACACACACACACACACACACACACACACACACACACACACACACACACACACACACACACACACACACACACACACACACACACACACACACACACACACACACACACACACACACGTGTGAATGTTATGCATATATATATAAAAAAAAAAATGAATGTATAGATATACGTCTTTAGAATAAAAGAAAACGGAAAAGTGCATTATATTTTTTTTAAATGACTGATGAATAATATGAATTAAAAGATATTATGAACTCTCATTTATATGCATAATAGAGTCACTTCCTAAATGCATGTTTCTCCATATATCTAATACACAACAGTTTGACCAGGAAACCGGAAAGATCTACATCTATAGCATACTTATGTATATATGTTACTTGTTTAGTTTGTATATGCATGATGTACATGTTCTGTCTTTTGTTTGCTAATACACTTTGAAACTTTGTCCCATTTTGAAAGACCCTACATCCGACACGCGTATACCTATGAATTGTAGAGGTGTCAGTTTATCATCTTCTATAAGCAAACTGTACAGTGCTTTTATTGACCAACGTCTTACTAACTACCTGGATGATAATGATGTATAAGCTTACGAACAAAACGGATTTCGAAAAAGCTGATCATGTGAAGTCACGTGTTTGTCCTGAATAGCATACTGCGGAACAATCCAACAGTATTTGCAGTACTTATTGAAAACACACCGAACACACGGGGCATTTAATAGCTGAACTAACAAATCAAATTACAGATTTTAGACTTAGTCGATACTCTGGATACAGTCATGAGGTTTTGTCTGCACTTGTTTAGCTATAGAACCATACTGTGAATCAAAGGTCATTCTATGAAATTAAAAGCATCAGTATTTTTAGAAATACAGCGATATCATTGGCTGTCAAATACAACTGACCACATATTAATGTTTTGATTTCTAATTCCTCATATCATATTTGAGCCAGAGCATGGCCAAATCTCTTATGCGCACAGCAAAGACGACTCCGATGAACATGCACACTCGGGCAGGCTGTGTAGTCTTCTCTGTCCGTATCAAAACTATTTAGGTCTATTTGGTTCGTTGGTTAAAAAATAACCCTAAAAGATTGTATGACCATTCTGTTTGAATTAAGATCTTTGTCTTCACATGATGTACTTTTGTGCGTTGGCTGAATCAAAGTTGCGTCAGTATCAAGAGACCTTTATATCATTTAGAATATAACTTTTAAGTCATGAATACTTTTATTCTCAACATTTATCCAAAGGGTAACACGAAGAATGACAATTCAGAAGATGTTCTCGAATTAGCTGTCACCGGATAATGCAACTTGTGGAGAGTCGTTTCCAAACACGATTACTTACACAGAGAACACAAAATTAGGTATCTCTTTGACAAGTTGGTATTATGCCGTATAACTGTAAAATGTATGCAATATTTGAGAATCAAAATAGATCAGTGCAAATACTGAATGGACGTGCATACATTAAATACGCGTGCGTAAGCCTACAAAACACGAACGTTGAGGGGATGGAGTGGGAACAGACGATGCAGACCAATATATTCATATCTTGTATTGACAGTCATACTGGCAACACTGCGTTTGTATAAGTTCCATATTGACAGCTATCCTTTTTAAACTAAAACCAAAGGGTAGCATTTAAGTATTGGTGTTGATTGAAGCAGGTTGAGGCAAAATATTAGCAAAACAATTCACTGTTCTAAAAATGAATCCATTGACTAACAAAAACAATAGCGATATGCATTTGCAATATCAGCCCGAAAAAGAATTTGAAATGACACCACGTACGGAATTGAAATAACACAAAAACATTGCTGCTAAAACATTGCACATTTTCATATTTCATTATTGTGACCGGCAATTATTAAAATGTCAATGGCGCAGTTTTTTACAGGCCTGCATAAAGATCGTGATTGAGCTGGGTGTAGGCTTTTAATATTCTATTTTTATTTCGAAGCATTTTATTTTCCGTTTTCAAAATTTATTTCTGAAAATATGGTGATATAAACGCTAACAAAATGTAATTCTTTTTCCCACACTGTTTTCAACGTTTTTCTATGATAACTGGCATGTGTTTAATGGATGCATTGGCACTTGCCGTTTAACCAATACGATAGTGTTTGAACCCACGCATGCATCCGTCCGACTCCCAAAATCAAGTATGTATGTTCACTGGTGTGTGTTCTACTCCTATAGCCATAACAAATTGCTCTTGATAGGATATTGTGATTAGAAACTATATGTTCAAGTACTCATCATGATTTTCCATAATCATATTACTTGAGTGCTTTCGTGGCTTTGATTTTTAAAGGTTCAACACATCAAGACTTTGATTAATATGCTTACATCAAGACTCGTTTAGAACGATACTTAATTATAGTCGTTTTATCAGTTTTAAGAAAAATGCTGTAACCTTCTGTCCTTTAAAAAAATACATTATTGTCATTTGTAGGTGTAATGGCAAGAGACGCACAACACGAAGAGTATTTGGAGAAATGCCCTCTGTCCTAGCAATATCAGTGTTGGGAATACGTTAATTATGGGAGACATCCTAAAGACATTAAGTCATTTTCAGAAGTGCTATATATCCACGAGACCATATACCTTTTATAAAGCTGATATTTTTATGGGTTTCCAAATGTTGCCGCACTAATAACTAAGTTCTCATACACAACATACACAACCGCTAACTCGCTTAATATGAATTTTGACTCTTGCATATATGGCTTTGCTTGTGCGCTGTAGCTATTCTTGAACTAAGAAACAATGTTATCGTATACAAACTGATTATCAGCCGATATATCCGATCCATCTGCTTATTAAATCAATACGGAGGGTATTTCTGGTATACGTCAACCGAGAACAAGTAAGCTTGTTCCATTTATACGTTTACATACATAGTTCGGTCGCCCGGTCACAGTTGTTCAATATTGGCGCGGCGTGAGGAAGCATAATTAGTTTTATTAAGGGAAACATGTGACGCCGGTAGCGCTTATTGAACCCACGGACAGATATTTCTTTCAACGAAAAACCATTGCAAAGACATATTAAAATGAACTGTTTATACAATTAAAGAAATTGAATAACGTTTACACATTTAAATTATGCATGTAAAATCTTATTCTTTATTAAAGCCAGGCATTTGAATGTGACAAAATAGTAAGCATCTACAACAACTGCAACATCGCAATCGTTCTTTGCTTAACCTGCAGTTTGAATGCTTTTTGGGACAGCAAACTCTTATTTTCCTGAAGCCTCTTGAAGCATCTACAACAATATCATCATCACCATTACTGTTCACAGTATCAACTTCTGCAGTATGAAAGAGAATGTTTCACAAAAACTTTAGGTCTCAACATTTTGAAAAACAACAATATCACAATTGTTGTTGAATACCTCACCGTCTGCAGATTGAATGGTTTAGGGATAGCAAACTATTCTTTTCTTGAAAACCACCATAAAAGTAACGAATAAGTTATTGTTTTTGTTTTTGAATAACTAAGAAGTGACAGCATCTACAACAACCCCATCATCATCATCATCATCGCTGATGACAACATCCCCTTTTGAACGAGCTTACGTGATAACTAACACTTCTTCTGTTAAAGCCAGCGATGGATGGATGTATTGATTGATTGGGGTTTTACGTCAATGTTACAGTCATTTCCCGGCGGACAGTTCACATACTCATGGTTTTCCTGGCTTTACCAGTCCAGTTGTCCACAAAACAGACTTTCCAATCAACTGGCTGTTTTACACATATACGTTAACCCCATTGGTCGAAAACGAATGACGCTTGTTAAAGTAATTTACGTCAAACGTCAGAAAGAATGTTGGCCGAGCTGAAAAAACCTACGAATAAGTTACGAATACGTATCAGGTTTTTGACAAACTAACAGGTGCCTTAATATTAATATGTTACAAGAAGTCTGCGTCAGCATCTACAACAACAACAATATCGCCATTGCTGTTCACACAATTTACACAATTTGTTATTGTATTACCAGGCCACCGGCCCATATACATACTTATAAACTACATAAATATTAACATCATGGGTTGCTATGGTTTGAAGCTAACTTGATTTCAGTTGTTCGTTTCATCGAGGCATAATATATAAACATAGAAAGGTTTCTTACTATTGTCATATCAGAACTTGCCATTAGTATGTAAAATGTATCCAAATTGGGATGCTTGTACAGTTTTTGAGGGATATATTTGAGGCCCAATTTTTTATACAGAGGGCATACCATAACAAAATGAATTTCACAGTCAACAACATTATTACAAAACAAACAGTATCTTAAATTTTTTTCAATCCCGAATTGGCGGGGCTATCATGAGTGCATGAGTACTTAAATAGAGTCTGCCTGTGTCCTACTAGTAATGAAAGGAAGCCTGTGTCTGTGTGTTTACACACTGCATAAACACCTAAATAGATGCTGTCTCTGTTTCTAAACAGAGACAAAACACACACATGTACACTGTGCATGAGTACTTAAATAGAGTCTGCCTGTGTCCTACTAGTAATGAAAGGAAGCCTGTGTCTGTGTGTCTACACACTGCATAAACACCTAAATAGATGCTGTCTCTGTTTCTAAACAGAGACAAAACACACACATGTACACTGTGCATGAGTACTTAAATAGAGTCTGCCTGTGTCCTACTAGTAATGAAAGGAAGCCTGTGTCTGTGTGTCTACACACTGCATAAACACCTAAATAGATGCTGTCTCTGTTTCTAAATAGAGACAAAACACACACATGTACACTGTGCATGAGTACTTAAATAGAGTCTGCCTGTGTCCTACTAGTAATGAAAGGAAGCCTGTGTCTGTGTGTCTACACACTGCATAAACACCTAAATAGATGCTGTCTCTGTTTCTAAACAGAGACAAAATACACACATGTACACTGTGCATGAGTACTTAAATAGAGTCTGCCTGTGTCCTACTAGTAATGAAAGCAAGCATGTGTCTGTGTGTCTACACACTGCATAAACACCTAAATAGATGCTGTCTCTGTTTCTAAACAGAGACAAAATACACACATGTACACTGTGCATGAGTACTTAAATAGAGTCTGCCTGTGTCCTACTAGTAATGAAAGGAAGCCTGTGTCTGTGTGTCTACACACTGCATAAACACCTAAATGGATGCTGTCTCTGTTTCTAAATAGAGACAAAACACACACATGTACACTGTGCATGAGTACTTAAATAGAGTCTGCCTGTGTCCTACTAGTAATGAAAGGAAGCCTGTGTCTGTGTGTCTACACACTGCATAAACACCTAAATAGATGCTGTCTCTGTTTCTAAACAGAGACAAAACACACACATGTACACTGTGCATGAGTACTTAAATAGAGTCTGCCTGTGTCCTACTAGTAATGAAAGCAAGCATGTGTCTGTGTGTCTACACACTGCATAAACACCTAAATAGATGCTGTCTCTGTTTCTAAACAGAGACAAAATACACACATGTACACTGTGCATGAGTACTTAAATAGAGTCTGCCTGTGTCCTACTAGTAATGAAAGGAAGCCTGTGTCTGTGTGTCTACACACTGCATAAACACCTAAATAGATGCTGTCTCTGTTTCTAAATAGAGACAAAACACACACATGTACACTGTGCATGAGTACTTAAATAGAGTCTGCCTGTGTCCTACTAGTAATGAAAGGAAGCCTGTGTCTGTGTGTCTACACACTGCATAAACACCTAAATAGATGCTGTCTCTGTTTCTAAACAGAGACAAAACACACACATGTACACTGTGCATGAGTACTTAAATAGAGTCTGCCTGTGTCCTACTAGTAATGAAAGGAAGCCTGTGTCTGTGTGTCTACACACTGCATAAACACCTAAATAGATGCTGTCTCTGTTTCTAAACAGAGACAAAACACACACATGTACACTGTGCATGAGTACTTAAATAGAGTCTGCCTGTGTCCTACTAGTAATGAAAGGAAGCCTGTGTCTGTGTGTCTACACACTGCATAAACACCTAAATAGATGCTGTCTCTGTTTCTAAACAGAGACAAAACACACACATGTACACTGTGCATGAGTACTTAAATAGAGTCTGCCTGTGTCCTACTAGTAATGAAAGGAAGCCTGTGTCTGTGTGTCTACACACTGCATAAACACCTAAATAGATGCTGTCTCTGTATCTAAATAGAGACAAAACACACATGTACACTGTGCATGAGTACTTAAATAGAGTCTGCCTGTGTCCTACTAGTAATGAAAGGAAGCCTGTGTCTGTGTGTCTACACACTGCATAAACACCTAAATAGATGCTGTCTCTGTTTCTAAACAGAGACAAAACACACACATGTACACTGTGCATGAGTACTTAAATAGAGTCTGCCTGTGTCCTACTAGTAATGAAAGGAAGCCTGTGTCTGTGTGTCTACACACTGCATAAACACCTAAATAGATGCTGTCTCTGTTTCTAAACAGAGACAAAACACACACATGTACACTGTGCATGAGTACTTAAATAGAGTCTGCCTGTGTCCTACTAGTAATGAAAGGAAGCCTGTGTCTGTGTGTCTACACACTGCATAAACACCTAAATAGATGCTGTCTCTGTTTCTAAACAGAGACAAAACACACACATGTACACTGTGCATGAGTACTTAAATAGAGTCTGCCTGTGTCCTACTAGTAATGAAAGGAAGCCTGTGTCTGTGTGTCTACACACTGCATAAACACCTAAATAGATGCTGTCTCTGTTTCTAAATAGAGACAAAATACACACATGTACACTGTGCATGAGTACTTAAATAGAGTCTGCCTGTGTCCTACTAGTAATGAAAGGAAGCCTGTGTCTGTGTGTCTACACACTGCATAAACACCTAAATAGATGCTGTCTCTGTTTCTAAACAGAGACAAAACACACACATGTACACTGTGCATGAGTACTTAAATAGAGTCTGCCTGTGTCCTACTAGTAATGAAAGGAAGCCTGTGTCTGTGTGTCTACACACTGCATAAACACCTAAATAGATGCTGTCTCTGTTTCTAAATAGAGACAAAACACACACATATACACTGTACATGAGTACTTAAATAGAGTCTGCCTGTGTCCTACTAGTAATGAAAGGAAGCCTGTGTCTGTGTGTCTACACACTGCATAAACACCTAAATAGATGCTGTCTCTGTTTCTAAACAGAGACAAAACACACACATGTACACTGTGCATGAGTACTTAAATAGAGTCTGCCTGTGTCTGTGTGTCTACACACTGCATACACACCTAAATAGATGCTGTCTCTGTTTCTAAACAGAGACAAAACACACACACATGTACACTGTGCATGAGTACTTAAATAGAGTCGGCCTGTGTCCTACTAGTAATGAAAGGAAGCCTGTGTCTGTGTGTCTACACACTGCATAAACACCTAAATAGATGCTGTCTCTGTTTCTAAACAGAGACAAAACACACACATGTACACTGTGCATGAGTACTTAAATAGAGTCTGCCTGTGTCCTACTAGTAATGAAAGGAAGCCTGTGTCTGTGTGTCTACACACTGCATAAACACCTAAATAGATGCTGTCTCTGTTTCTAAACAGAGACAAAACACACACATGTACACTGTGCATGAGTACTTAAATAGAGTCTGCCTGTGTCCTACTAGTAATGAAAGGAAGCCGGTGTCTGTGTGTCTACACACTGCATAAACACCTAAATAGATGCTATCTCTGTTTCTAAACAGATACAAAACACACACATGTACACTGTGCATGAGTACTTAAATAGAGTCTGCCTGTGTCCTACTAGTAATGAAAGGAAGCCTGTGTCTGTGTGTCTACACACTGCATAAACACCTAAATAGATGCTGTCTCTGTTTCTAAACAGAGACAAAACACACACACATGTACACTGTGCATGAGTACTTAAATAGAGTCTGCCTGTGTCCTACTAGTAATGAAAGGAAGCCTGTGTCTGTGTGTCTACACACTGCATAAACACCTAAATAGATGCTGTCTCTGTTTCTAAACAGAGACAAAACACACACATGTACACTGTGCATGAGTACTTAAATAGAGTCTGCCTGTGTCCTACTAGTAATGAAAGGAAGCCTGTGTCTGTGTGTCTACACACTGCATAAACACCTAAATAGATGCTGTCTCTGTTTCTAAACAGAGACAAAACACATACATGTACACTGTGCATGAGTACTTAAATAGAGTCTGCCTGTGTCCTACTAGTAATGAAAGGAAGCCTGTGTCTGTGTGTCTACACACTGCATAAACACCTAAATAGATGCTGTCTCTGTTTCTAAACAGAGACAAAACACACACATGTACACTGTGCATGAGTACTTAAATAGAGTCTGCCTGTGTCCTACTAGTAATGAAAGGAAGCCTGTGTCTGTGTGTCTACACACTGCATAAACACCTAAATAGATGCTGTCTCTGTTTCTAAACAGAGACAAAACACACACATGTACACTGTGCATGAGTACTTAAATAGAGTCTGCCTGTGTCCTACTAGTAATGAAAGGAAGCCTGTGTCTGTGTGTCTACACACTGCATAAACACCTAAATAGATGCTGTCTCTGTTTCTAAACAGAGACAAAACACACACATGTACACTGTGCATGAGTACTTAAATAGAGCCTGCCTGTGTCCTACTAGTAATGAAAGAAGCCCTGTGTCTGTGTGTCTACACACTGCATAAACACCTAAATAGATGCTGTCTCTGTTTCTAAACAGAGACAAAACACACACACATGTACACTGTGCATGAGTACTTAAATAGAGCCTGCCTGTGTCCTACTAGTAATGAAAGGAAGCCTGTGTCTGTGTGTCTACACACTGCATAAACACCTAAATAGATGCTGTCTCTGTTTCTAAACAGAGACAAAAACACACACATGTACACTGTGCATGAGTACTTAAATAGAGTCTGCCTGTGTCCTACTAGTAATGAAAGGAAGTCTGTGTCTGTGTGTCTACACACTGCATAAACACCTAAATAGATGCTGTCTCTGTTTCTAAACAGAGACAAAACACTAACATCTACACTGTGCATGAGTACTTAAATAGAGCCTGCCTGTGTCCTACTAGTAATGAAAGGAAGCCTGTGTCTGTGTGTCTACACACTGCATAAACACCTAAATAGATGCTGTCTCTGTTTCTAAACAGAGACAAAACACACACATGTACACTGTGCATGAGTACTTAAATAGAGTCTGCCTGTGTCCTACTAGTAATGAAAGGAAGCCTGTGTATGTGTGTCTACACACTGCATAAACACCTAAATAGATGCTGTCTCTGTTTCTAAACAGAGACAAAACACACACATGTACACTGTGCATGAGTACTTAAATAGAGTCTGCCTGTGTCCTACTAGTAATGAAAGGAAGCCTGTGTCTGTGTGTCTACACACTGCATAAACACCTAAATAGATGCTGTCCTCTGTTTCTAAACAGAGACAAAACACATACATGTACACTGTGCATGAGTACTTAAATAGAGTCTGCCTGTGTCCTACTAGTAATGAAAGGAAGCCTGTGTCTGTGGTCTACACACTGCATACACACCTAAATAGATGCTGTCTCTGTTCTAAACAGAGACAAAACACACACATGTACACTGTGCATAAGTACTTAAATAGAGTCTGCCTGTGTCCTACTAGTAATGAAAGGAAGCCTGTGTCCTGTGTGTCTACACACTGCATAAACACCTAAATATATGATGTCTCTGTTTCTAAACAGAGACAAAACACACACATGTACACTGTGCCTGAGTACTTAAATAGAAGTCTGCCTGTGTCCTACTAGTAATGAAAGGAAGCTGTGTCTGTGTGTCTACACACTGCATAAACACCTAAATAGATGCTGTCTCTGTTCTAAACAGAGACAAAACACACACATGTACACTGTGCATGAGTACTTAAATAGAGCCTGCCTGTGTCCTACTAGTAATGAAAGGAAGCCTGTGTTCTGTGTGTCTACACACTGCATAAACACCTAAATAGATGCTGTCTCTGTTTCTAAACAGAGACAAAACACACACACATGTACACTGTGCATGAGTACTTAAATAGAGTCTGCCTGTGTCCTACTAGTAATGAAAGGAAGCCTGTGTCTGTGTGTCCTACACACTGCATAAACACCTAAATAGATGCTGTCTCTGTTTCTAAACAGAGACAAAACACACACATGTACACTGTACATGAGTACTTAAATAGAGCATGCCTGTGTCCTACTAGTAATGAAAGGAAGCTGTGTCTGTGTGTCTACACACACTGCATAAACACCTAAATAGATGCTGTCTCTGTTTCTAAACAGAGATAAAACACACACATGTACACTGTGCATGAGTACTTAAATAGAGTCTGCCTGTGTCCTACTAGTAATGAATGAAGCCTGTGTCTGTGTGTCTACACACTGCATAAACACCCTAAATAGATGCTGTCTCTGTTTCTAAACAGAGACAAAACACACACATGTACACTGTGCATGAGTACTTAAATAGAGCCTGCCTGTGTCCTACTAGTAATGAAAGGAAGCCTGTGTCTGTGTGTCTACACACTGCATAAACACCTAAATAGATGCTGTCTCTGTTTCTAAACAGAGACAAAACACACACACATGTACACTGTGCATGAGTACTTAAATAGAGTCTGCCTGTGTCCTACTAGTAATGAAAGGAAGCCTGTGTCTGTGTGTCTACACACTGCATAAACACCTAAATAGATGCTGTCTCTGTTTCTAAACAGAGACAAAACACACACATGTACACTGTGCATGAGTACTTAAATAGAGCCTGCCTGTGTCCTACTAGTAATGAAAGGTAGCCTGTGTCTGTGTGTCTACACACTGCATAAACACCTAAATAGATGCTGTCTCTGTTTCTAAACAGAGACAAAACACACACATGTACACTGTGCATGAGTACTTAAATAGACTCTGCCTGTGTCCTACTAGTAATGAAAGGAAGCCTGTGTCTGTGTGTCTACACACTGCATAAACACCTAAATAGATGCTGTCTCTGTTTCTAAACAGAGACAAAACACAACATGTACACTGTGCATGAGTACTTAAATAGAGTCTGCCTGTGTCCTACTAGTAATGAAAGGAAGCCTGTGTCTGTGTGTCTACACACTGCATAAACACCTAAATAGATGCTGTCTCTGTTTCTAAACAGAGACAAAACACACACATGTACACTGTGCATGAGTACTTAAATAGAGTCTGCCTGTGTCCTACTAGTAATGAAAGGAAGCCTGTGTCTGTGTGTCTACACACTGCATAAACACCTAAATAGATGCTGTCTCTGTTTCTAAACAGAGACAAAAACACACACATGTACACTGTGCATGAGTACTTAAATAGAGTCTGCCCTGTGTCCTACTAGTAATGAAAGGAAGCCTGTGTCTGTGTGTCTACACACTGCATAAACACCTAAATAGATGCTGTCTCTGTTTCTAAACAGAGACAAAACACACACATGTACACTGTGCATGAGTACTTAAATAGAGCCTGCCTGTGTCCTACTAGTAATGAAAGGGAAGCCTGTGTCTGTGTGTCTACACACTGCATAAACACCTAAATAGATGCTGTCTCTGTTTCTAAACAGAGACAAAACACACACATGTACACTGTGCATGAGTACTTAAATAGAGTCTGCCTGTGTCCTACTAGTAATGAAAGGAAGCCTGTGTCTGTGTGTCTACACACTGCATAAACACCTAAATAGATGCTGTCTCTGTTCTAAACAGAGACAAAACACACACATGTACACTGTGCATGAGTACTTAAATAGAGCCTGCCTGTGTCCTACTAGTAATGAAAGGAAGCCTGTGTCTGTGTGTCTACACACTGCATAAACACCTAATAGAGCTGTCTCTGTTTCTAAACAGAGACAAAACACACACATGTACACTGTGCATGAGTACTTAAATAGAGTCTGCCTGTGTCCTACTAGTAATGAAAGGAAGCCTGTGTCTGTGTGTCTACACACTGCATAAACACCTAAATAGATGCTGTCTCTGTTTCTAAACAGAGACAAAACACACACATGTACACTGTGCATGAGTACTTAAATAGAGCCTGCCGTGTCCTACTAGTAATGAAAGGAAGCCTGTGTCTGTGTGTCTACACACTGCATAAACACCTAAATAGATGCTGTCTCTGTTTCTAAACAGAGACAAAACACACACATGTACACTGTGCATGAGTACTTAAATAGAGTCTGCCTGTGTCCTACTAGTAATGAAAGGAAGCCTGTGTCTGTGTGTCTACACACTGCATAAACACCTAAATAGATGCTGTCTCTGTTTCTAAACAGAGACAAAACACACACATGTACACTGTGCATGAGTACTTAAATAGAGCCTGCCTGTGTCCTACTAGTAATGAAAGGAAGCCTGTGTCTGTGTGTCTACACACTGCATAAAACACCTAAATAGATGCTGTCTCTGTTTCTAAACAGAGACAAAACACACCACATGTACACTGTGCATGAGTACTTAATAGAGTCTGCCTGTGTCCTACTAGTAATGAAAGGAAGCCTGTGTCTGTGTGTCTACACACTGCATAAACACCTAAATAGATGCTGTCTCTGTTTCTAAACAGAGACAAAACACACACATGTACACTGTGCATGAGTACTTAAATAGAGTCTGCCTGTGTCCTACTAGTAATGAAAGGAAGCCTGTGTCTGTGTGTCTACACACTGCAATAAACACCTAAATAGATGCTGTCTCTGTTTCTAAACAGAGGACAAAACACACACATGTACACTGTGCATGAGTACTTAAATAGAGTCTGCCCTGTGTCCTACTAGTAATGAAAGGAAGCCTGTGTCTGTGTGTCTACACACTGCTTAAACACCTAAATAGATGCTGTCTCTGTTTCTAAACAGAGACAAAACACACACATGTAACACTGTGCATGAGTACTTAAATAGAGCCTGCCTGTGTCCTACTAGTAATGAAAGGAAGCCTGTGTCTGTGTGTCTACACACTGCATAAACACCTAAATAGATGCTGTCTCTGTTTCTAAACAGAGACAAAACACACACACATATACACTGTGCATGAGTACTTAAATAGAGTCTGCCTGTGTCCTACTAGTAATGAAAGGAAGCCTGTGTCTGTGTGTCTACACACTGCATAAACACCTAAATAGATGCTGTCTCTGTTTCT
Organism: Serripes groenlandicus; assembly: GCA_031761405.1. Taxonomy (NCBI): domain Eukaryota; kingdom Metazoa; phylum Mollusca; class Bivalvia; order Cardiida; family Cardiidae; genus Serripes; species Serripes groenlandicus. The sequence goes on along the minus strand of JASEVX010001232.1, from coordinate 64 downwards.
AAACAGAGACAAAACACACACATGTACACTGTGCATGAGTACTTAAATAGAGTCTGCCTGTGTC
>JASEVX010001231.1:0-19620 GCA_031761405.1 Serripes groenlandicus | reverse complement strand
GATCCGTTGAATAACATGTCCGCCAAGGGGGGGAGCTTGTTTTACTTATATGTGTATAGATTTAAAATAATTTGGCACAGATGTTCCTTGGGTGACGTGAATAGTGAAAACTTAAAAAGTCTTCTTGTCAAAAAGTGCTGGCCAGATTTAAAAATAATTTGGCAAAGATGTTCCTTGAGTGACCCTCTACCAAGATTGTTCAAATTATTCTAATCCGTTGAAAAACATGGCCACCAGGTGGCAGAGCTTGTTTTCCTTATATGTGTATATAATTGAAAATTTAAAATACCTTCTTGTCCAAAAGTCTTGGACCTATTTAAAAAATAATTTTGCACAGATATTCATTGTGTGACCCTCTACCAATATTGTTCAAATTATTCCGATTCGTTGAAAAACATGGCTTGCTGCCAGGGGGTTGGGCTTGATTTCCTTTTATGGTATACATGTGTAGTGAAAACTTGAAAAAACTTCTTGTCAAAAGTATAGGCCTGATTTTGAAATAACTTGACACAAGTGTTCCTTGGGTGACCTTTTACCAATTTGTATTTAATCAGGTAAGTGATTCAAGGCCATCATGGCCCTCTTGTTTTGATAATATATGAAAATCAGAATTAAGGCAGAAGTCAGTTGTAACTATTTTAGTATGCTCCCTTTGAAGAAGAGGGGTATATTGCTTTGCACATGTCCGTCTTTCCGTCGGTAGACCAAAACTTGTCAGAGTGATAACACAACAAGGCCTGGACCTATGGTCCTCAAACTTGACTTGGAGGTTGCGCCTGACCAGTAGATGACCCCTATTGATTTTGAGGTCATTGGATCAAAGGTCACAGTAACATTGAATGCGAAAAGCTGGTCCGAGTGATAACTCAACATTAGCTGCACCCATGGCCCTCAAACTTTGCCATGGAGGCTGGAGGTGACTAGTAGATGACCTCTTTTGAGGTCAAAGGTCAAGGTCACAGTGACCTTGAACACGAAAAGATTGTCCAAGTGATTACTCAATATTGCCTGCACCCATGGCTCTCAAACTTGACTTGGAGATTGGGCCTGACCAGTAGATGACCCCTATTGATTTTGAGGTCAAAGGTCAATGACACAGTGACCTTGCGAAAAAGCTTGTCCGAGTGATAATTTAACGTTGCCTGCATCCATGGCTCTTAAACTTGACTTGGAGGTTGGGCCTGACTAGTAGATGACTCCTATCGATTTGAGGTCAAATGTCAAGGTCACAGTGACCTTGAACCCGAAAAGCTTGTCCGAGTGATAACTCAAAATTTCCTGCACTTATGGTCCTCAAACTTGACTTGGAGGCTGGGGGTGACCAGTAGATGACCCCTATTAATTTTGAGGTCATCGGGTCAAAGTGACCTTGAACGTGAAAAGCTTTTCCGAGTAATAACTTGACATTGTCTGCACCCATGGCCTCAAACTTGACCAGTAGATGAACCCTATTGATTTTGAGGTCATTAATGTTAAACATGAAATATTGTATAAGTGATTACTCAACATTGCCCGCACCCATGGCCCTCAAACTTGACATGAAAGCTGGGGGTGACCAGTAGATTTTGAAGTCAAAGGTCGAGGTCACTGACCTTGAACGCAAAAAGCTTGTCCAAGTGATAACTCGACATTGCCTGCACCCATGGCCCTCAAACTTGACATGGAGGCTGGGTGTGACCAGTAGATGATCCCTATTGATTTTGAGGTCATCAGGTCAAAGGTTACGGTCACAGTGGCCTTTAACGTGAAAAGCTTGTCCGAGTGATAACTACATTGTCTGCATCCATGGCCCTCAAACTTAACATGGAGGTTGGGATTGACAAGTAGATATTTATAACTCAATTTGCTCATTCAAATTTACGTCGTATGTTCTTATTCCCTGCTGCCAGGAGAATACATGTTTATCTGCAAATACCAGTCATCGTCTCAATGTGATTAAGAACTGTACCTAATATCCTCAAACTTTGAATGAACATTGGTCATAATCTTAAAACTGACTCATAGACATCCAATGTGAAATGACAAATCAGCTGGCATTTCGGTCCATGCATTTTTTTATTCAATTGTCCAAATATTCCTGACAACATGGCGCTCAGGTGGGTATAATGTTTGACAAATATCTCTTTTTCAATTAGTTCAAATAACGCTCGTATCATAAATAATATACTATAACCTTTTCCCACATGTTGATGCATTTTGGCGCCTCTGCAGAAGATGACTCTTGAAAACATTGTGGTAAAAGGAGATTGCTCATTATGAGCTGTTTTCTTTTACTGTTTTCAATAATAAATTGATAGAGATTTCCTATATTTTTGCCAAGTTGTTTTTTTAAGTTAAAAAAGGATTGTGCACCATGCTTTCACCTTAAGTTAACCCCTGATACAGAGGATCTTTGTCATCTATACAGCAGCTGAAGACTAGCATGTTTACAGCACTACAAAATGAACCCTTCATAAACATACTGATAAAGAAGAATTAAAGTATTTGTTTTGCTGAAATTTGTCTTTACAAGAAAAATTAAAATAGTTTTCTTTGCTATTTCTTCGCAAGGTACTTTAAGCGGATATAGCATCGCTGCCTTGCTGCTATTTGTATGTATACATACATGTGTACACAATATTGTAGGCAGGACCAGGAACGTATATAAGACTTATCTTATCTACGTCCCTGGCAGGATTAATGCCAAATGTGTCCGCCATTCACAGGCCTAGGCCTTTAGCACTGTTTTGGCTCTGGCAACTTACTACAACAGCTAACGACCAACATGTGTAGCTCGGATTTGACTGTAGATATAGTAGGGAAGTCTTGAGGCAAGTTGGAAATAAACATGACTGGTGGTACGATGAAGATCGATCGCAGGAAGGCTTTCCATAAGTACTGCTCACAAACTTGGCTTCGACTTACAGGATCGTGAGGAAGTCGGCTATGGTCGCAATGTGTCTTTACTCTATAACATGGTAGTCTAGCACTGTCCAATCAATGCCCAGACATATTTAATATTTAGCTTATTCAAGCACGAATTGCTTGAAATGGGCTATTTCCACCACTCGCTATCCCGTGGTGTCATCGTCAGTATGTTCACTAGTTCATTCAAACAACTTTTCCTTAATTAATGGACTAATTTTAAAAACAATTCCTTTGGTTCCCCTCTACGCTGCTTAAGATGGCTGTCAGAGCTATAAGGTAAACTATTTAAACAACATTCAAACCAATGTGGCCTATTTCTGAAATAAATATGTTCCTACAGTGGGCGCTCTATCACAATGCTGCACAAAATGCTCGCCAGATCTAATGATAGAAGTCTGAATGACATCCCAAATAACAAAATAGCTCTTTTAGTGATCCTCTACCAAAATTGTTCAACCGGTCTGCTCCTTTGCAAGACGGCTTAAAAGGGAAATTCTGTAAATTACTAGCCAAATGACAGAATAACTTTGCAAAAGAAGTTCCTTTAGTGGCCCTCTACCAAAAAAAAAAAATCAAATGGTTTTGCTTCTTGTTCATCAGATCTTAGAAAAAAAAGGAAATAACTTTAAAAGACATCTCCTTCAGACCCGATTTCGAAATAAATTAATACATAGTTTAAACGTATCCGCTTAGCTACATATTTAAGCCACCAGAACTAAAAATAGAATTATCGTTTAAAGACATCTTTTTCCCCACTCAAATAGTGCAATAGATCATGGGTGAGCCATACAGAACCAACAGGGTCCTCTAGCTTTGTTTGTAAAAGTGACTTATCGTATACAATTATATGCTTAATTTCTGTTACAATATTTAACCTATTTCCACTTGCAGATGTAACTGCAGCAAACGTCTTTTGAAAACTTCGTAGCAAAATGAGAAATTGTGCATGAAAAAGGTCTCGGGTTTCGAATCCAGCGAGGAGCGGTTTCTGTCTTTGAGATTTATCCACACAAAATGCGAGTACTGGTTATGTATCCAGGAAGAAGACATCGAGCGTGATTAATATAAGCTGAAAAGTTGTTTCGTACTCGATGGAAAATAATTAATTAGTAAACTTACTAGCAGATTATGTGACCACTGGATAACTTCTACTGGTCGAAAATTTGCAACATGAGTATTGAAGTCGCCAGCATGATCTTCTGCAACTGTCACAGTCAGAACACAAACATTGGACAACGATATGAAGGCCACAGTGACAATCGTATTTTGCGATCAAACAACACGTCGTAGAAGATCGTGCGATTAATATCGGTTGCAAGTAATTGTTCCTGATGTCATCATAGACTATCGTAATGTGTCGTAACGGTCGCAGACAGTTGTATGATTGTCTAACAAGGAAGCAAGTTTTGGGAACCTTTCACAGGTTGTCTTATTTTAATTCCGCAAGGGGTGTATATTATGTTTATTGGCATGAATATATCTTCGCAAGGCCTATTTAGTTTAACACCTTTTGCAATCGTCGCGGCCTTTGCCAACCGTGCGAACACATCAATATCCTCGCGATACTCCGGACCACCATGAGAGCATCGCGCGCATAGCTTGCGAGCGTCTTGCAGGGGTCAGTGAGCTTGAACATGGCATGAATGGATCATTGGAAACGGTTATGCGCAATCTATACTATATTGTTTTAGAGAAACTTATATCTAGCATATGCAAAATCATAAAATAATGTCACCACGTCGACATACGCCCAAAAAAATCACTGAAAATCTCCAGCATAAATAAATTGGGCATATCCATAACTTATTGAACGTATTCATATCGTATGTCTAACCTATCACTAACCTGTATTTAACTTATGACATCGTATGACCGGCGTAAGTCCAACGTATGAGTAAGATATGTGCAGCGCAATCGGCGTGTTGTCGACGATCACGTGACGTTCTGCAGAAAAACGGCGTCGATCGCTACAGTTCCACGGCCATACAGTAGTCAGCCAGCTATCAACATTAACATGGCACCCAAGAAAACGGAAAAAGACAGCAACCAAGAAGTCTGCCAGGAACCGAAGTAAAGGCAAGAAGAACCCATCTACATCTTCATCGTTCAAAGCCGCGGATTCACCTGTTCATGATCTCCCAATTGTGCCCCAGACCGGCCGCTCGCAGTCACAACGCTATTCATATTCTCCGTCCGGTGATGTTTTCGATGCCTTCTGTTCCTTTTCTGTTGACGTAGTTGCTGCATCAGTTGCCTCCACCTTCTCCCGCAAGCCTGATGACAAGACCAAGAAGACTGCCTGCTACCTATCAGTGCAAGATGAGGAGCTCATGCTTGAGTTCCTCCAAGAAAATCCTGTCCGACTGCATGAGGACTGACAAGAAAGGCAACATATGGGAGGAGCAGGCCCTGCGGATAGGCAAGTCTTCAGAACTCCTCATGGATAGTTTAAATCACCAGATACACCCACACACTCCTTGATTGGAAGAAGAGTGGCAAAGCGCTAATAATACGCCAGTTGTACGGTATAAACACGTTCAATAGGTTACGTCAAAATACGTTTCAGATACGTCAGATATAGGTTAGAAGTAAGTTACCCATAGGTTATCACTAAGTTAGTTGTACTGTACATATCCTTGTCGACGAATGAGTAACCTACCTCTTACATAGTTAACGTATGTCTAGCGTATGTTTAGAGTGTGCCTAACGTATGCATAACCTATGAAGACGACGTCGGCATACGCCACAAATGTTTGTGCATGCACACCGATTTATTTCGGTCCCTGCGTACAACAACGTATGCCAGCTTGCTATATATAGACTTCAAATAACTAAAATCTCCGTTACAGGATAGTAACGGAGATTTTAGATGAGGTCTTATGCACATTGATATAAAAGTAGTGTGTAAATATGATTTCTTCAAACTTAGAAATGTTACACAAAGGAACACAAATACGTTTTTCAGTGAACTATTCAATAAAATATGAATGATGACAACATCTTAATATTTTTTTATGAGTTATAAATACTATGCTAAAACAAAAACCAGTGATCCCATTTATTGAAAAAGAGTGTTATACCCTGCACTATTTACAAACACTTCAGGAATATTAACTAAAAACTGAACATTTTTTTAGAGGATATGGTGAACTCTGGTTGCTATGTTAACTGAATGAAACTGAATGAAAAATATGCAAACAAATTCATCCTTCTCCTCAGAAACTACTTACCCAATTTTAAAATAATTTCATATGAATGTCTCTACCAATATACTATGTTTGGGTAATTGATCAGTTTGTTTTACTATTGTACAATAGGTCATAAAAGATTGATGATGTATGATACATTTGTTGACGAGTCGAACTGCAATCATTGCCAACTTTCGGGGCTTTAGACAGAAGACGATTTCCGACAGGCGGGAATTTGACACGCCGAATGATTCCGGGTCCCGGGAAATAGACATTGGCCGGATTTTACATCCCTGTACCCGGAGTACACAAAGCATCTCCCACTATGGGGATTTAGACAAAATGATTGGCTCTAGGGTGGGGAATTTACTAAGCCTTTGTCATGGCAAGATCTGAACAGCATACCGATATTATTAATTATTATATACCTACTAAGAATCAAAGTATTTGATTGGACGAGAACAGTCACGTGTGATTCAATAAAAAATGACTATTTGACTCCTTTTCGCTTTTATTCTAAAAGGAGTCAAATAGTCATTTTTTATTGAATCACACGTGACTGCTTCTCGTCCAATCAAATACTTTGATTCATAGTAGGTATATAATAAACTGCATTCTTGCTGCATTTACAATAATAATCCTGTGTTTATGTTAGAAGCTACATTTATGTTACATAAATTTACCCAATTAAAATGATGACAGCAATGTAATAAACAAACTAGTTAAAATATGCATTTTTCATGAAGATATATATATAATAAAACAGCTATTTACTCCTTTTGAGTTCAATGGTGAAAAACTATTCTTCCTCGCAAATGACTATTGACCCGAAATAAAGAACTTTATTATATACCTACTATGAATCAAAGTGTTTGATTGGACGAGAAGCAGTCACGTGTGATTCAATAAAAAATGACTATTTGACTCCTTTTCGCTTTTATTCTAAAATTCAGGTCCAATAGTCCATTTTCGAGTCAATAGTTCATCTGTTATGACGTTATTGTTTGAAATGACGTCATGCACGTGCATAACCAACATGTTAACGCGCGTTATAATTTTATAAATAAACTAGTTAAATTATGCGTTTTTCATGAAGATATATAATAAAACAGCTATTTACTCCCTTTGAGTTCAATGGTGAAAAACTATTCTTCCTCGCAAATGACTATTGACCCGAAATAGAGAACTATTGACCTCGACTTCGTCTCGGTCAATAGTTCTCTATTTCGGGTCAATAGTCATTCACTTGGAAGAATAGTTTTTCACTATTGACCTCAAGAGGAGTAAATAGCTGTATAATATTGACCTCGACTTCGTCTCGGTCAATAGTTCTCTATTTCGGGTCAATAGTCATTCACTTGGAAGAATAGTTTTTCACCATTTACCTCAAGAGGAGTAAATAGCTACATATATTATTTGGTCTGTTACTGACCCACTACGGAACAATAGGGGGTCTGTTGAATGTATAGGGGGCGAGGCGTAAGCCTCAAAAGATTGAAAGGATGTCAATCTTTTGTCCTTCGATATTTTGTTTATACAAGAAAAGGGTAAAACTTTGACAAATGAGGTATATGTTATTGGCAGGCATTATGTGTTGCTTCAAACATTTTTGGTTTGGTTTGTTTAAAGGTCATTGTTTCATTGTTTCAACAATGTTTGTCCATATGATCTATGCCATATGTTTTCAATTTACATATGCCCCCTATACCATCAGCGCTTTCAGCGCTTTGATTTACCATTGAACTCAAAGGGAGTAAATAGCTGTTTTATTATATATCTTCATGAAAAACGCATAATTTAACTAGTTCATTTATAAAATTATAACGCGCGTTAAAATGTTGGTTATGCACGTGCATGACGTCATTTCAAACAATAACGTCATAACAGATGAACTATTACCTGTTACGCCGTATATAGTTTGGAAGTATATCCGCCGATCTGAGAAAATAGCACCATGTACTCTGTGTAAGGCGGAGCTGTCCTACCACAACCAACCTCCGCAATAATCTACAAAACAAACATCCATCTAGATACATAGATAACCCTTCTGTAACTACCGAGCAAAAGAAACAAACATCAATATGTCATTTACAACAGCATTTCAACAATAGTTCAGTTATATGCAGCAAGAGAAAGATTAAACCTCAGTTGTAAACAGGGTAATCAGAGCTAAATGTTTCGAACAATACATTAAGAATGGGATCAATTAGTTAAAATCTGCGCACTTTACCAACGTATTTTTTCATACGAATTCATCGATGTAACGGAAACGTCAAATGAGAGTACACTGGACAAATAAAGAATTAAAAAAGTCTTTGTTTGGTAAGCATGCGCAAATGGGTCGAATATTCGAATATTCGAATATCTTGTGATCGAATATTCGAATACTAATTTTGGTATTCGTTGCCATCCCTAGTTAAAATAGATCTATATACTGTATAATATCTTGATATTTTAAACAGCGATTTGTTTACAATATATATATCATAACGACTACGAAGTTGAATATGATATTGTTTCATTTCATTATTAAAGTGGATTTAGTACTAGGAATTTTAAAAATACTGGGACCAAATACTAGGAAAATGACGTCACGTCATCGGTTTGACGTCATATCGCTAGTGATTTGGCGCCAAAACCCGTAAATTTCATCTAGAAATATTGTAAATGTTAATGTAAATGAAAGAGTATCATTTTGTTTTGCTCATGAAAGGTGGTCGATGAAATAAATCAGTTATTTGGTCTGTTTCTGACCCACTACTGAAAAATAGGGGGTATGTTGAATGTATAGGGGGACTCGGCTAACGCCTCGCCCCCTATAAATTCCACAGACCCCCTATTTTTCCGTAGTGGGTCAGTAACAGACCAAATAACTAATATTATGAAGTCAAGCTACATTACGTCATAAATATATGGTCGACTTTTTACAGGTTTTTATCTAACCAGTTTTCGCGGAGGTTTAAATATCCATTCTTGAGGTGATTTCTCCAAATTAAGGTGAGTTATTTAACAATTTATTTATTATAAATCACATATTAGACTGTGAAACATTTTAAAACTTTTAAACCAACCGCAATTAAAAATAAAACGCATTCAAATCTGATGGTAAAAGGGAGTTAATTTTCACATCAAGTATTCTATTTTCAAGTAGAGAACTCTAAACTTTTAAAAATAATCATAGATTATTTATATATATGTATTAAACAACTTAAAATGATTACAAACATTAAATATTAACAGAAAATAAAGAAGAAAAAAAGCAAATGTAATCACTGTTATGAATGTTTTTTTAAACTAGGCCTACGGAAGCCAATTTGTGTCATAATATCTTACTAGTCTCAATATTTCGTCGTTTCATATTGCATTGTAGGATGCGAACAGTTAAAATAAAAAATCGCATTCCTAGTACAGAAACCTGGACTAAATTTCGCGATTCTTTTTTCTACTCATAATTTCTGTCTTCTGTCCATTATTTTACATTCTCTGTCATGAGGGATATCATATCATTTAATCTCGTTACACAGTATCAGTATGTTAATAGAGTCCTGATTTTATTTTAATAACTATTTACTCTTATCATAACTAAAAACATACCATATGAATTGAATAAATTCCACAAAGGAAAAAGAAGAATAATAATACCAGTACCGAATGGTTATATTTTAAATCACATATATAATTTCACTAGTCAAATCCGAATACAGACATTTCGGGAATATTTCATTGTCATGCTATAGTTTTCTAAAACTACAGTACGACTTGATATGCAATTTCTACAGCGTGGCAATTATCCTGGTGAGCAGGATCACATTCTTACCAATGATAGACATGAACCCAAGTGACATGTCCGGCATATATACAACTCTTTTGTTTGTCGTAAAACAGCCTGAGAGATATGGGGTCACGCCGAGTGTAACATTCGACCAGCCTTAAGTCTTCAACCGTGATACATAACCAACCACTAAGAAGTCCTTAAACAAAGATTGTTCTTCGCCTTGGAGACTTCCATACACAAATGAGCTTATTAGGAAGTATAGGTAATTTATTGATTGGTTCTGGATTGCAGGAATTGCTCGAGACCATTTACGCTCAAAATGCGGTTATGCATATGATGTCCGGCAAATCGGTGTCAATGGCTGTTCTTGGTCATTTCTTAGTTGACACTGCTTTACATGCTTTGTTAATAAACAAAGTCTACACTATCGACGATGGCGTCCAGATAGAGCCATGTGAGACAGATGATCAGGATTTCAGAATAGATACTACTGAAGATAGCCAAGCCAATATTGATTGAAGACACGTGCTCGGGTTGGCAGGTAGACTAGTTGATGCTCTGAAATCAAATCAACTTACTTTGGAAGATGCTGCTGATAATCGTTGTCTATAAATCATTATTGAGGATTAAATTAAATCGGAAAGTTTACATGAAAATAGAACATCCCACTTGTGGTATCAGTAAATGGACATGGTAGCCATCCTTGAATGATTTTTGAGAGCTGAGGGCAGAGGTGACTGGGATCTCCATTTAGCATGTGTCAATGATATGCTCCCCTATTTTGTTCAAGTGGTCATCATCTGTATCTAGAATCAGCCTATATATACATGTATATTATATATAAATTTTCAAATATGTTTCGTTTCAATACTGAACATCCGGATGTTTATCAGGCTTTTATGAATGGCAATCGTGTAGTAAGTTACAAGGACTGACCAATTTTGGGCTGGACTCTCTACTGATCTCGTTATTGAACAAGTGTTGCGGAGTATAAAGCAACAGGGGGCCTGACAAGAGGACGTGGAATGACAGACATCCGTCGAGCACATTGGCTCTTATCTATGCCAGCCTGTGCTGACATTAACAATGAAATGCAAACTATAACGGGAACGGAGTTTCAAACAAGTGAACGACATAAGGAGATTGGAGATAGGCGGCACTAGCCGTATACTCAAGCACACACAAGATACCCAAACTATGTATGCATTTTTCAAAGAAACTGGTCTTTACAATGGTGATGATTCATCATTGCGTAACATAGAAACGGGTGTAACAGCAGAGCCAAAGGTTAATGTGGGGCAAAGCATTGTAAATTGGGAAAACAATGCTATATGATATGGAGGGAAAATCAGTTGACAATTATTCATTGAAAAGGTAAAAGGTTGTCACTCTGAACTCAAAGTCAACTGTAAAATGGAAGGATGAAGTAATTGAAGTTGATCCACAGTTATTATTTCAAAGACTGACAGCAGCTGCAAATCGGGATGTTCCTGAAATGTATAAGGTGTTCGAGTATGAATTATGCAACATTCCATCAGCCCTATTTGATACAACTGGACACTTCCAAGACAAGCAAATAAAGCATCATTAGCTGACGCATTATGGAACCTAGGAGATCCTGGTGTTGGAAAGTTACCAGCAGATGTTTTATATTGGATTGGGGCTCTCTTCTTCAGCGTATCTCTTGGGAAAAAGAATAGTACATTTGGTGAAATCTGTAACCAGTATTTGACATTTTTACAGCAGAAATATCCAAATGCAACTATTGTATTTGATGGCTTTACTTGACCAAGTATAACAGACATCACACACATAAGGTGAACAAAAGGGTTGGTTCATCCGACAGTAAATGATACACCTTTTAGGTTGAGGAAAGAGACATTTCTGAGCAATGAAACAAATAAACGGAATTTAATTTATCTACTTGGTTCATTTCTCGAGGGAGCAATTAGAACAACTATCGCCGCGGCATGCGCCACTACCTGGTAAGCAGTCTAGACCATGTTTGCGACAGGTACATTTCGTTGGGTCACAGTTCTGCTTGCAGTTGCACCTTATAATCTTGAGTAATCTATCAAGTGCAGGAAGTAACGGTTGGTTTGAAATGGGAGAAAACGGCCTTCTGCAAGTTGCCATGCATAGTCTACTGGCGAGAGTTGTGTGTTACCTATCCATATCTGTGGCTGCAAATACACTCTTAAACTGTGATACACAGCAGCAGCAGCAGCAGTTGGTGGTAAAGTATGGACATGAATGGGTACATTGCTTGTCAAAACCTTATTTGAAAACTTTCGAAATCTCAAAACGTTAATCCCTTCATGTTGAATACCACTGTAAAGGCTAACTTCGTTGAACATTGTGGTTATGTTTTAAAAATCGATGTCATTCATGAATCACCGAAGTCCTAGAGCTTTACTTATACAATACATATGAGTCGATTTCTTTTCTGAATGTGCCATATTTTTGAATTTCCATGTGGTCGTCTTATGTCAGACTTGAAGAAGAGATCAAACGAATCGAATTTTGCATGGAAGCAAAAAAGGATCAGTAAATCAGTGTCTTCGCCAGTAACAATAGTTTTTACTACCACTTTCTAGAATAGGCGTTTCGACGATCAGTGTGTCTGCATCATCTTCTGCATGAATTAGTAATTTAATACTGCAGAAAACACATCAGCTAAACATACCTCGTACCACGGAGGGTGGAAGAAATTGATATCTAGTTAATACCCAGATATCATGCGGTCTGTCGTATTTATTTCAATTTACATTGATTTAAAGGTATATGAACTGAATATTACGAACTTGTCACCTTAATAAGTACTTTATATTTGATGTGACTTGTAAAAAATAAAATGGTCACGAAAAGACATGCAACAGTTTGAATTACGTCTATTCTGATATTCCGTATTGAGACATGTATTTCGTATTGAGCCCATCACGCCCCCCCCCCCCCCCCCCCCATTACAGAATGACCTGATAACGGAAGTTAGCTTGACCATATAGATTTGTGTACAATTTTAGAAATGTTATGAGTTACAGTATTTGATTTTTTACAGCCAAACTTTAATAGCAAATACAAATACATGTATATACACATTTAATAAGAATAAACAAAGATAAATAAATGCATAAATTGCAATCTGTCTTTTAAAATGACGAATATAGATATAAAAATAATCTTCAATCACTGCACAACATTTTTTCTCTTAATATGCTCGCATTGGAAGTTTAGAAAATACAGCAGTACTAATTTCGTCCAAGCATTAAATAAACAAATATCAAAGTGTTTACTCTTCTACAATAAATCAAGACTGAGAATATAATAAAACACAACTGTTTATGATCCCCATAAATTACTCTAGCTTATCAAGCCAAGCGGACAGCGACAGATGACTGGCTTTTGTAAACGCCGGTATTGCTCGGAGATAGAGATCGCTTGATAGCCTGATAAACCCCAAAGTTTGCAATAGCTCGATCGGCAATGACGAGTGATAGTATCGACCAAGAGGTTGTGTGACTTCAAAAACCGGCTCGGTCATTCATTATTCTTGATGATGATTGTTTGTTGTTTTACTCAGCTTACAACAAGTGTTCAGTTATATCACGGCGTTTCCTGGGTAAATTACTAGTACTACTGGACCATTTATCCTGACAACTGCCAGTCAGTCAGTCAGTCGTAATGCTTACTCCTCAACGCTGAGTGCCAAGAAGGTCAGCCACTACTACCATTTATAAAGTATTTGGTATGACCCGGCCGGGGATCGAACCCGCACCCGAGGTGGATGCTCTACCACTTCACCATCGGGGCGGTGACAAAGTACGGAAATACATGATAAGTTGAACTCAAATAATATCAAACACAACTGCAGCCCAGTTTGTTCCAATCTCCTGCAATGTTATACGATGCCGAAAAGGGAATACAACAAGATCATGACTAGGCAGATGTTGCTCTTTTATCAAAACAATCTTGTATGTTAAACGTGTACCAAGGTCACATTAACAGTTGTTTCGAACAATCTTCTCAAATTTCGAATTAACACTTTCCTACATATAACAAAACTAAAGAGCATAAATGTGATGCGTCTAAATGTTGGAAAGGGTTATTAGTTGACGACGGGTGAAGATCCTATATAAACTGTCGATAGAACGGACCCTTATTCAATGGCTTCTGCAAAGACCCGTTATAAATATCCACATAATTGAAAGTATTATTATATTATTATAGTAGAGTTGATAGCATTGTCGGAAAAAGAGAATGTCCCATATTTCCAAAAGTTGTCAGCTGCTGAAGCGTCAAATGTCGTTTGTTACTGTGAACTTGTTTATAAGGTAAATTTATATAACGAACGAAAGTACAACTGGAGTAGTCGCTCTGGAGAAACGAGCTACTTGGCAAAGCGGGAAAACCCCATTATAACATGTCGAGTCAGTATAGTATATATTCTTTGACAACGCCCCCTTTTGAAATTCGATCTTCATAGTTGACAGTAGAGGGCGCCACTATGTGACGACACACCTTTGACAGGTAAAGTCGGCCATTTTCGCAGTGTATTGACTAATTTAGAACTTTAATTGGATTTGCATAATTGTTACATGGAATTTATTGGATAGTTGGTGTATTAAAGTATCAGGGGATTCACTGTTTATTTGCCATTTGCTGGCTTAATTTTGTTTCGGTAAGTTTTGATATTCATTTATATCCGGCTACGGGACGATGAGGCCCATGTAAAGAAGTAAACCCGCTAAACTTGAACTTATTAGGTAGCTATCTTTCAATTGTTTATATTTAGATACGCCGACCTTGACACTATTAGTGGGCGGAAGGTGCAGACCATTTATAATTCATACATCGGAAGCAACTTATTCAAATAGTTACGCAATTTTGTAGTTCATGGAAACTTTATGTTCAAAATACATGTGTTGGCTAAATTAGAAATTGAAGTTTCCAGTAAGGGAGGTAAGCGTGGAATGCACTTTCTCACACCCACTTCTCCAAACAGAACTTCGGAAGCAAGAATAATAATCATTTAGAAAAGGGCTGACATTTTTAGAGAAATATTTCATACAGTTACAACATAATCTCTGTTTTTCTTAAATGGATGATATGGTTTCTAATACAAGTCAAGTTGTTGGGCTAAATTTAATTATGTACAGTATTAGAAGTTTTATATTTCAAAAGTTTATAAAGATCTCCCTCACCTACAGTGAATAAGGGATGGTGGCACTCCCACAATATTCTTAATAGTAAAACTTGTCTGGTAAACATTTATTGCAGGTTTTTCACTCTAAATTTCACCCAACACTTCACATATAATTATATAGGAAACAAACCAGGCTTTATCAGACTGGCAGTTAAGTCCTGGTTCATTTCACAGCCTAATTATATAGGGTCCAGAGGCTTGATAAGGGGGAGTAAACTTATCTTTTCCACACAATCTCTTATCACTAAACCAAACCTGTATGATTTTAGTACCCACAACCTAGGGGTTGAATGTCAAATAAAGATTATAGATAATTAAAAAATGACCCTTATCTCCAGTTCTGTATACTTTTAACCGAAAATCTGCAGCAGATGAATTTGAAAATGTTTATTCAAATGTGGAAAAATATCTTTTCCCTTTCCTTTCTGCAGCAGGCAACTTTGAATACATCTCGTTAAACAAATGGTAAACCTCTATAATTAAATGTTTAAATAAATAATCATTGAACAGAGTTGAAACATTGTGGCAAGAGGTCAGAAATTGCTCATCATGAGCAATTTCTCTTTTTGCCACATTGTTTTCAAAAGTAGTCTGCGCTTGACACATCATAATGCGTCTGTAAGTGGGAAAGGGTTTAAATGAAAGTATAGTTAGTGAATTGAATTGAAAATATATATAATTATGAGCAACTTCTTCTTTCGCCTTCAGTCTGCTGCAGATTGTAACATCAAAATGATTTTGCCTGTGGAGAAAGGTTAGGGGTTTCTCAAATTGTTCTCATTCTTTAATTTTGTATGCCTTCAAATTATCTGTTTCATTTATAAAAATAGAATCCTATTTTAGTAGAGTTGAAAATACGGAAACACTGGATAAATGCTTGTTATATATGAACAATTTCTCCTTTTCTTACAATGTTATGAAAAGGAAAGATGAATATCTGTCCGCCTGTACATGAAACCAGGGACGTAGATAAGATCAGATCTTATCTACATCCCTGATCTATGTCCCTGATGAAACCAAATGTAAATGCAATGCACAATGTTTGTCTGTAGGTTCTTATCTTAAACATTTCGGTGACTAATTTCCTAGCTTTGCAGAGCCAGATAAAAAAAACATCACATGGGCAGATAAATCTGGATCTACACTGATCGAATATATCCTAACGTTATTTTTGAAGAGACTAGTTCTTATAAGTTGATAAATGGTTAGAAATATTTGTTCATTCCTCTTGACCGACCCTGTGCAGAGGTCTGGTGTTAATTTACCCCTCAATATCTTTCTTATATATACATGTATCACTTTATCATACCCTAAATTACTGTGAAACGTGTAAAATTATCTGGATGCTATGATTCTTTTGAGTACCCACAATAAAGCTGATAAAAAGGAATTAAGAATAATGAAATAAATCCACTCATTTACCTTTAGTTCTGTGTACTGTCTAGGTAGAGATTAAAGTATCATAGCCTTTAGTAGCTAGAGGACATTAACCCTTTCACACATGCAGAACCTTTCTGATGCATCTGCACAAGAAGACATTTAAAAACATTGTGGCTAAAGATGAAATCATGAGCAATTTCATCTTTCAACTATTTTCAATATCTTTTTTGTTTTGCCTATTTGGTTTGAAAGTCATCTGCATATTAGTTGTATGTAGGTAAGGGTTAATTGATAGTTTCACCAGTAAGGCATGAAGTTTTTATGACTGTCAGTCTGACCTGACTGTATGTGGGGCATTGGTCACATTGAAACAATCTCTAAAGTGATCATGACAGATCAATAGTGCTGCAGGCTTTGTAATATACCCTGAACTATATACAGTGATAATATAAACTATTGCAAAGGGATGTAGTTCTGTAGAAGTTGAGTATTATAGATATGCATTGGTTGCCATCAGAATTGCTGTTGTAATGGTTATAATAATTGCATTGGCCAAATCACCTTTCAACAGTTTCAGGTGTCAAGGGCTGTTGCTGCTTCTTAGAAAGGTAACCCTTTCCCTCATATAGACGCTTTCTGATCAGCCTCTGCAGCAGACAGCTTTTTGAAAACATAGTGACTAAAGAAGAAATTGCTCAAAACGAGCAATTTCTCCTTTTGCCACAATGTTTTCCACTTTTAGTCATAGGTTATCCATTCAATTATAGAGATTTTCTATTTTTTGACAAAATATGTTCAAAGTCGTCTGCTGCAGAATTGTCGTATGAGGGAAAGGGTTATAGTAATGAATAGCCAAAGATGTATCGACTACTTGGCTCAATAATTTACAAACACACTACAGGAATGTCAACTAATAAATGAACAAAATAATTTAAACGATATGGTGAACTCTGGTTGCTATGGTAACTGAAAGTAAAAATGTGAACAATTCATCCCTCTTCTCAGAAACTACTGACCCAATTTTAAAATAATTTCATGTGAATGACCCTCTACCAATAACTTTTACACAAAACAGATTGTTTGGGTTATTGAACAGCTTGTTTTAACTATTGTAAAATAGGTCATGACATTTTGATGCTGTTATACTATGATACACAGATATTATGTTTGATTCATGATCTTCCTATGTATTTCTAAACTGTAATTTCAAAAGTTGCATTGCATGCATTCTTATTAATCAGGTCAATGATTCTGTCACCGGCTATTTACACATCATATTAATTATTATAATTTATTTATCATTTAGTCAAAAATATGGAAACTCTATAAATGAAAGAACAATTATTGAATAAAGTTGAAAATGTGGTGACAAAAGGAGAAATTGCTCATTATGAGCAGTTTCTATGTGGGAAATGGTTAATGTACAATGTAAACATGAAAATGATAGCTGCTAGGAGGCATCAGAAATGGGATAAATGAACTTTAAACAACATCCCCTATACCACTTCACTGGAATGTTCCTTTGGTGGTTCTCTTTTAAATTGTTCAAAGATTAAATGCCTTATTTATACAAATAGCCTTTACTGATAAGCTATTTCATTGACAGTGTTCACTCCTTGCAGTTTCATTCACACTCTTGATAAGCAAAAATCCCCTATTAGCAGTTACATATATTTGCTACTACACTCTCGCTAAGTAGATCGATTTAGGGCAACCTTGACCCCCTTGTTCAGACTACCTACATCGGTGGGTTTTGTTTGTTAACCCTCTCCCTCATATAGATGCTTTCTGACGCCTCTGCAGCAGTCAGCCTTTTGAAAACATTGTGACAAAAGAAGAAATTGCTCAAAACAAGCAATTTCTCCTTTTGCCACAATATTTTCTACTTTTAATCATAGGTTATCCATTCAATTATAGAGATTTTTGATTTTTTGACAAAATATGTTCAAAGTCGTCTGCTGCAGAATTTTCATATGAGGGAAAGTGTTAACAGGGAGATATAATGGTGAACAGACTGGTTTACTTTCCCCTGTCTGATTCTCTGGATGAACATAGTTTCAACAAGTACCCTCTTCCTGTTCTTCACTTCATACACATATTTTAAATTCACAATTTGCAAATTAGGTTTTGAAGACCAAATAGGATCATCAATTTATGATTTTAGTATACAAACACATGCCACAGAGCAGAAAGTAACAGTAAAATGGGCTCAAACGCAGCAGCAGTGAATATTAAGTCATTTTCAGTGAAGTCAAGGTTAACTTTTGTCCACATTCAGAAGCATCTGCAGCATCTGCAACTTTTGAAAACATGGGAAGAATTTCCCATTATGAGCCATTTCTCCTTTTGTCACAATGTTTTCATATAAAGATGTTTTCAATTATTTTACTTTCAATGTTGGAAATTTTCCCTATATATTTTCCTAGTCTTTTGCTGGTGATAAGTTGTATGTAGGGGAACAGATTAATTGGTTAAGAGTCCCACCTAATCAGTTAGATAAACAGGTTGTGTATGTATAGGGTACTTTATTGTCAAATATCTGAAGAATTTATATGAATGAGGGGGGACAAGATCCATGACTTTGCTGGTTTGATGTATTTTATATGATTTATAGATCTATATATTTTATCTTTTGGATTTGTCATCCCTTTAAATTTTTAAATTCCCTATTTCATTTTGGCTAGTCTGACTGAAGACTGCTGTTGGATTACCAAAGCAATCAGTTGCCAGCAAAAATGTTGTTTTGAATGCTGTAGGTGAGAAATGCTCTGTTGAATACCATAGGTGAGAAATGTTGTGTTGAATTCCATAAATGAGACTTGTTGTATTGGATGCTATAGATAAGAAAGGTTGGGGTTGAATGCTACAGGTGAGACATGTTTTGCTGAATACCATAGATAAGAAAGGTTGTTTTGAATGCTATAGGTGAGAAATGGTGTGTTGAATACTTTAGTTGAGAAATGTTGTGTTGAATGCCATAGGTGAGAAATGTTGTGTTGAATACTATATGTGAGAAATGTTGTGTTGAATACCATAGATCTATGGGAAATGTTGTATTAAATACTTTAGTTGAGAAATGTTGTGTTGAATACTATAGGTTAGAAATAGTGTGTTGTGTGTAATACCATAGGTCAGAAATGTTGTGTTGAATACTACAGGTGATTAAT
>JASEVX010001230.1:0-19633 GCA_031761405.1 Serripes groenlandicus | reverse complement strand
GGTCAACCAACACATTTGTATCATTCATGTTGATTCTGTGGTCAACCAGCACATTTGTATCTTTCATGTTGATTCTGGTCAACCTGCACATTTGTATCATTCATGTTGATTCTGTGGTCAACCAGCACATTTGTATCATTCATGTTGATTCTGTGGTCAACCAGCACATTTGTATCATTCATGTTGATTCTGGTCAACCTGCACATTTGTATCATTCATGTTGATTCTGTGGTCAACCTGCACATTTGTATCATTCATGTTGATTCTGGTCAACCTGCACATTTGTATCATTCATGTTGATTCTGTGGTCAACCTGCACATTTGTATCATGCATGTTGAATCTGGTCAACCTACTTGTTTGTATCATTCATGTTGATTCTGGTCAACCTGCACATTTGTATCATTCATGTTGATTCTGGTCAACCTTCACATTTGTATCATTCATGTTGATTCTGATCAACCTGCTCATTTGTATCATTCATGTTGATTCTGGTCAACCTGCTTGTTTGTATCATTCATGTTGATTCTGGTCAACCTGCATATTTGCATCATTCATGTTGATTCTGGTCAACCTGCACATTTGTATCATTCATGTTCATTCTGGTCAACCTGCTCATTTGTATCATGCATGTTGATTCTGGTCAACCTGCATATTTGCATCATTCATGTTGATTCTGGTCAACCTGCTCATTTGTATCATGCATGTTGATTCTGGTCAACCAGCACATTTGTATCATGCATGTTGATTCTGGTCAACCAGCACATTTGTATCATTCATGTTCATTCTGGTCAACCTGCTCATTTGTATCATGCATGTTGATTCTGGTCAACCTGCATATTTGCATCATTCATGTTGATTCTGGTCAACCTGCACATTTGTATCATTCATGTTCATTCTGGTCAACCTGCTCATTTGTATCATGCATGTTGATTCTGGTCAACCTGCTTGTTTGTATCATTCATGTTGATTCTGGTCAACCTGCACATTTGTATCATTCATGTTGATTCTGGTCAACCAGCACATTTGTATCATGCATGTTGATTCTGGTCAACCTGCACATTTGTATCATGCATGTTGATTCTGGTCAACCTGCTTGTTTGTATCATGCATGTTGATTCTGGTCAACCTGCACATTTGCACAGCCTGATTTTGCTCTGCACTGCCTGGCATTTAGTGACAGAAGCTATCAATAAACTTCTTATAAACATTGTAGATATGGAAGAGAGATTAGATCTCTTATCTGCATTTTCATACCCTTATTTTGGCAAAAGGAGGAATTGCTCATTATGAATGGGTTCTTTAGAATATAAAAGTATTTCACATATCTGTATCAACCTGTATTACAGGTATAATGTCATATTAATATGTTACTCTTCAATATTGGGAAGTAATGATTTAATAAAGATTTAATAAAGAGATGTTCCGTACTTTAAATTGGCTTTGATGTTTTGTCTGCTGTAGATTTGTTAAATCAGTATATGGGAAAGGGTTAAACCAACTTTGTTTACATTAAAGTAAACCCTTTCCCACATATAACACATCTTCTGACAGCACAAGACTTTGAAATGCCAAAATATCTGTAAATGAAAGTATTATAATTTACTATAGTTGAAAGCTTTTTATAGCGCTATATAATATTTTCAAAAGGTCGTCGGCTATCTGAGTCCAACTCATCAATGGTTAACAATTATTGTTTATTTCATTGTAAAATTGACCTGAGACATGCAAAGGTTGAAACTTTTCTTCTCAACCCTGTTCACGTATCTGAAGCAGGCAACTTTTTAAAACATTGTGTCAAAAGGAGGAATTTCTCATAATGAGCAATTTCTCCTTTTGCCTCAATGTATTTTACTTGATTCAATAGTTATTGCATTTCAATACTTTTGGCTACATGTTTTTAACCCTTTCCCTCATGTATACAACAAATCTGAAGCAGATGACTTTGAAGACATATCTGATTTTTTTTTGAAGGTCCCTTTAACCCTTTCCCTCATATAGACGCTTTCTGATGCCTCTGCAGCAGACAGTTTTTTGAAAACATAGTGACAAAAGAAGAAATTGCTCAGAACGAGCAATTTCTCCTTTTGCCACAATGTTTTCCAATTTTAGTCATAGGTTATCCATTCAATTATAGAGATTTTCTATATTTTGACAAAATAAGTTCAAAGTCGTCTGCTGCAGAATTGTCGTATGAGGGAAAGGGTTAAATGAAAGTACAATAATTGATTGTATAGAGTTGAAAATATGGTGAAAAATGAGAAATTGCTCATTTTGAGCAATTTCTTCTTAATTGTTGCCATGTTTTCAAAAAGTTGTCTGCTGCAGAGGCGTCAGAAATCGTCTATATAAGAAAAAGGGTTAAAGAAGTCTGCTGCAATTTGGTGTAAGTGTGAAACCTGGCACCAATGAAAATCAAGTTAATTAACGGACTGACTGATCAGGAGGAGTTAATCCATTAAACCACTATATAATTATATCTCTTTTTAATCAATAACCCCCCCCCCCCCCCCCCCAAGTTTTGGGTACTCAAAATAATCATTTCTCTATATATATATATATGAGATGGTTCAGTTGAAAACCCAAACCATTAAGCCTTGACAGCTTTGAAATTATAATGGTTTAATTAACCCTTTCCTTCATATAGACGCTTGCCGACGCCTGTGCAGCAGACGGCTTTTTGAAAACATAGTGAAAAAAGATGAAATTGCTCAAAATTTCTCCTTTGGCCACAATGTTTTTCACTTTCAGTCTTAGGTTATCCGTTCAATTATAGAAATTTTCTTTTTTTTGACAAAATAGTTCAAAGTCGTCTTCTGCAAAATTGTCGTATGAGAGAATGGGTAAAGCACATAATATATGCTCCTTACCTTAAGTATTTTACAAGATTTGAGCCTCTTTTGTATAGAGTGTTGACTTAGATGAGTCTGTGTGTAACACACCAGGGTCTTCACTGTCTGCATATATGTTATTATTATATAGGTTCATCCCTTTCCCTCATACGACAATTCTGCAGCAGACGACTTTAAACATATATTGTCAAAAAATATGACTAAAAGTGGGAAACATTGTGGCAAAAGGAGAAATTGCTCGTTTTGAGCAATTTCTTCTTTTGTCACTATGTTTCAAAAAGCTGTCTGCTGCAGAGGCGTCAGAAAGAGTCTATATGTGGGAAAGGGTTAAGATGTATAATTGACAAAAAAGCTAGAAGTGTAACCCACTAGTTTTAGATCAATGTATCAATTCTTCTTAATGAGCAATTTCTCCTTTTGCCACAATATTTTTTACTCTATTCAATAACCTTACTTTCATAAATAGTTTTTCAATATTTTTCCAATTGTTAAAAGTAGTCTGCTGCATGTTTGTTGTTCATGTATGTGGAAAAGAGTTAACCCTTTTCCTCATATAGTCACTTTCTGATGCCTTTGCAGCAGACGGCTTTTTGAAAACATAGTGACAAAAGTAGAAATTGCTCAAATTGAGCAATTTCTCCTTTTGCCGCACTGTTTTCCACTTTTAGTCATATAGGTTATTCATTCAATTATAGAGATTTTCTATTTTTTGACAAAATATGTTTAAAGTCGTCTGCCGCAGAATTGTCATATGAGGAAAAGGGTTAAACCTTGAAATTGCTAGAGACATAGCTCATAACTACATTAATATCATGCATGTTGATCAATAAGATGAACATATTAGATGTTCTCAAATCCTCAATTGACCTAAACACTGGTCTTAACGCTTTGGAACTCAAGTGCATCTGCTCATTGGGGTGAATACTATGAATACCCACACCATTATGTTTAACCCTTTCCTTCATACGACAATTCTGCAGCAGACGACTTTGAACATATTTTGTCAAAAAAAAGAAAATCTCTTTAATTGAATGGATAACCTATGACTAAAAGTGAAAAACATTGTGGCAAAAGGAGAAATTGCTCATTTTGAGCAATTTCTACTTTTGTCACTATGTTTTCAAAAAGCCGTCTGCTGCAAAGGCGTCAGGAAGCATCTAGATGAGGGCAATAGTTAAATGAGTGGTAAGAAAGATACTGCGGGAACAAATACCTTTTCACTTCTCCTGATCTTGACACAAGAGGAGTAAAGGGTAAAATTTATAATAGTCTATTGCATTGTTGCATGAATAGCAAGCAGGATTGTGCAAGAATCACAAAAAATGTGTTTCTGACAAGAAACAATTATTAGGGGCTAGGAAAATGGCTTAGTCATAAGGAAAACATTTCGGCCAGGCCATGAGAAATCCTGTATTATGGTGTTTGAGGGGCATACCAGAAAACCCCACTTTTTAGCTTATAAATTATAATATCAGACCATTATACCCCTATACCTATTTGATCTGGCTTGGCAATATTTGCCAATCATGGAAGTCTCCCAAATATTTTGCATTTGGATAAAAAAAAACATGGATTATAATTGTGCTGACAGATCTACATCGTTATAAATGTACTTTGGTTGGATTTCCTGGAGCATAGCTCATTTAGAGAACTTTACCCTTTCCCTCATACGACAATTCTGCAGCAGACGACTTTGAACATATTTTGTCAAAAAATAGAAAATCTCTTTTATTAAATGGATAACCTATAACTTAAGTGGCAAACATTGTGGCAATAGAAGGAGAAATTGCTCGTTCTGAGCAATTTCTTCTTTTGTCACTATGTTTTCAAAAAGCTGTCTGCTGTAGAGGCGTCAAAAAGCGTTGTTATGAGGTAAAGGGTTAAGATAAGGAAGAGTAAACTGGTCTTTCTCCGACAATATCTCTCTTATTTTTCAACCAACCCCTATGTTATGGGTACTTAGAAGAGTAATCTCACCAAGATGATTCTTCTGACTTCCCACAACATAAAGTTTAAGAGGATCAAATGATGATTTTAGAACTTGCAAAACGCCCCTTTTTATCGTTATCTGGAGCTCTGACTCGTAGAATGTACTATGATTGGTCTTCCTGGCTCATTTGTTTGACAGTGAAGGTCCAGATAAGCCCGTGTAGACATAGAATATGATCAAAGTCTTAGACATACATTAATGAAACAATTATTGCTGATACATACTCATTAGAAGACGTATGGAGATAATTTTCATGAACACTGGTTACGCAGAAGTTTGGATGTGAGTGAAAGGATGAAGCATGTGATGCATGATTTATAACTCTCATTTTGTCAAGAGTATAGCCTATCTTCATTTGTAACATGTGTATGTACTTAATAATCATAGCAGAACTCAAACGAGTATATATACATGTGGATTAACACAGAGCTATGCTCAGAGAATGAGTAAAAATAAATACCCATTCTCCAAATAATTATTTATGTTTTTATATAACAACCAATTCCCTCATGAGCTCTTCTAGAGGTTCCATGATATCACCAGCTTGGAGTTGTCGGTTTTGTAATGATTTGAATCATGGCTTGAGTTAATACCACTTTCAAGTTTTAATATCTTATTCAGTCAGTTTGTTTGAATAGAATATGGCTTTTATATCTCTTTCAAGTTTTAACCCTTTCCCTCATATAGACGCTTTCTGATGCCTCTGGAGCAGACGGCTTTTTGAAAACATAGTGACAAAAGAAGAAATTGCTCAAAACGAGCAATTTCTCCTTTTGACACAATGTTTTCCACTTTTCGTCATAGGTTATCCATTCAATTATAGAGATTTTCTAATTCTTGACAAAATATGTTCAAAATCCCTATAATTGAATGGATAAAATTGGAAAACATTGTGACAAAAGGAGAAATTGCTCATTTTGAGCAATTTCTTCTTTTGTCACTATGTTTTCGAAAAAGCCGTCTGCTGCAGAGGCGTCAAAAAGCATTTTTATGCGGGAAAGGCTTAACTTGACAAGAGAAATAATAATGTATATATTTTTCAGGGACCATGTTGTGAATAGTCAGTGATTTTGAAGACAGACAAAGCCTCATCCTCATCAAGTCATTATTACCAGTGTGAACCATGCATCCCGGTGTACCAATCGCCCTCGTGTTCCTGGGCTGTTGTTCCAATGTACTGTTCCTGGAAGCTATTGTTAAGTAAGTGGTGGACCGGTTTTAACCTTTAACCCTTTCCCTCATATAGACGCTTTCTGACGCCTCTGCAGCAGATGGCTTTTTGAAAACATAGTGACAAAAGAAGAAATTGCACAAAACGTGCAATTTCTCCTTTTGCCACAATGTTTTCCACTTTTAGTCATAGGTTATCCATTCAATTATGGAGATTTTCTATGTTTTGACAAAATACGTTCAAAGTCGTCTGCTGCAGAATTAACAAGATACACCTTTGTATTACAAGATATTTCTCCTTTTGCCACTATCACTTAATCCTTTCCCTCATATAGATGCTTTCTGACACCTCTGCAGCAGATGGGTTTTTGAAAACAACGAGCAATTTCTCCTTTGGCCACAATGTTTTCCACTTTTAGTCATAGGTTAGCCATTCAATTATAGAGATTTACTATTTTTTGACAAAATATGTTCGAAGTCGTCTGCTGCAGAATTGTCGTATGAGGGAAAGGGCATCTGCTTCATAATCATCAGAATGCAACTGTATATAGGAAATATTTAATCTTGATTATCACAAGCATGAATATCTTGCAGATTATTTCTAGTCTGAAAGGCCATAAACCAGAAAATGCTATGGCTTCAAGGTGCATTTTGTTAGAAGTATTAGTTCAAGGAAAATTTGTTCTGGAGAAAAAACCATGCATGTACTTCTAAGGTGAACATTTTTAAATTCTCTTTCACTTCTATGACTTTCCCATCTCAAAATAATAGTCAGCCTAAAAAGTCTCTGGTAACCAATCATGGCCATTATGTGTCTCTTGTTTTTATAGCTATTCCTTATCATTCTTTATTTCTAGGGAACATCCAGGGGCCGGAAATGTGATAACTTTCATGCAGTTTCTTTTCATTGCTCTTGAAGGATTGATTTTCACAGCCAAATTCTTTTCTGTACCAAGTGCTATACCATTGAAGTAAGTTAGAATCTGTTTTAATATTAACTTTTGCTGTGTTACCAGTAAACCTTTAATGGATCGGATGACCTTTGTTGCATCTGCAGAAGACTGCTTTTGAAAACATTATAGGTAAAGAAGCAATTGCTCAAATTGTGCAAGTTCTCATTTGTCAACACTTTCAGCTCAACATCAAGGTTAAATTTTGCAATACACATATCCAACTATTTCCAAGAGATTACAAATTAAGTTTCAAGTTTGAGTTTTCTCGCTTTTGTCAATCTCGGAGTTATTGGGACATTCCATCAACTTTTCAATTCCCTTCGTAGTAACTTTTATGGATTATTATGTCTCCCCCATTACATGGGGGTGACATATTGTTTTTGCCCGTTCCGTCCGTCCTTCCGTCCAAGTAGGAACTTCATACTTGGTATGTAGGTTGGTCATGACCAGTAGCTGATCCCTATTGATTTTGATAACAGAAGGTCAAAAGTCAAGGTCATGGTGACCTTGTGAGGTAAAAAATGGTTTCCGCTCAATAACTGAAGAACGCTTTGGCCGAGGAACTCCATACTTGGTATGCAGGTTGGCCATGCCCAGTAAAAGACCCCTATTGATTTTGAGGTCAGTACGTCTAAAGTCAAGGTCACAGTGACCATGAGCTTGAAAGGTCACAGTGACCATGAGCTTGAAAGGTCACAGTGACCATGAGCTTGAAAGGTCACAGTGACAATGAGCTAAAAAATAGTTTTTGCTTGGGCCCAGGAACTTCATACTTGATGTGTAGGTTGGTCACCACCAGCAAATGACCCCTATTAATTTTAAGGTCAAAGGTCAAGGTCACGGTGTTCAAGGTCACATCCGTCACACTTGTTTCCGCTCAATAACTGAAGAACGCTTGGGCATAGGATCTTCATACTTGGTATGCAGGTTGGTCATGACCAGTAGATGACTCCTATTGATTTTGAGGTCAAAGTCAAGGTCACAGTGACCTTGAGCTGAAAGGTCATAGTGACAATGAGCTGAAAAATTGTTTTTGCTTAATAACTGTAGAATGCTTTGGACATGGAAGTTAATACTTGGTGTGCAGGTTGGTCATCACCAGCAGATGACCCCTATTTATTTTGAGGTCACTATGTTTAAGGTCAAGGTCATGGTTACCTTCAGCTGAAAAATGGTTTCCTGCTCAATAACTAAAGAATGCTTATGTAGAGGAACTTCATACCTGGTGTGCAGGTTGGTCCTAACCAGTAGATGACCCTTATTGATTTTTTGTTTGATTTTGAGGTCACAAGGTCAAAGATCAAGGTCACAGTAACAATGAGCTGAAACATTGTTTTTGCTTAATAACTGTAGAATGCTTTGGCCATGGAAGTTAATACTTGGTGTGCAGGTTGGTCACCACCAGTAGATGACCCCTATTGATTATGAGGTCACTAGCTTAAAGGTCAAGGTCATGGTAACCTTCAGCTGAAAAATGGTTTCCTCTCAATAACTAAAGAATGCTTATGTTGAGGAACTTCATACCTGGTGTGCAGGTTGGTCCTAACCAGTAAATGACATTTATTGAATTTGTTCCGAAGGGTCACAAGGTAAAATGTCGATGGTCACGGTAACCTTCAGCTGAAAAATGTGTTTTACTCAATAACTCAAGAACGCTTATGCCCAGGAACTTCATACTTGGTGTGCAGCTTGGTCCTAACAGTAACAATGAGCTGAAACATTGTTTTTGCTTAATAACTGTAGAATGCTTTGGCCATGGAAGTTAATACTTGGTGTGCAGGTTGGTCACCACCAGTAGATGACCCCTATTGATTTTGATGTCAGTAGGTCAAAGGTCAAGGTCGTGGTGACCTGGCGCTGAAAAATGGTTTCCGCTCAATAACTGAAGATTGCTTGGGCCAAGGAACTTCATACTTGGTGTGCAGGTTGGTCACCAGCAGCAAATGACCCCTAGGGATTTTGAGGTCACAAGGTCAAAGGCCAAGGTCATGGTAACCTTCAGCTGAAAAATGGTTTCCGCTCAATAACTGAGGATTGTCACTGTTGCTTCATCTCCAGTCCAAAACTACAAAATTCATCTCCATCATTTCTTTTCCTCCCCTACAACCACACAAATGGGAAGACAAGCGCTTTTTCAAAAAAGCAATCTCTAGTTAAACATGTTATAAGAGTATGTAATTATCTCCTGCCAAAATCGGATGTGATATTGGTTTGGCTTCATCCATCCGTTCATCCATAAAAAGCTATATATGTTAGACATGGTTGGAGGATCTATTTTAGCTGTGACAGATGGCTAGTTTCACTAAGATTGCCTCAGGAACACCAGATTTATGTTAACTTGAACATATATTGTATATGTACTGTATATCACAATTAATTTGTAAACGCTCTAGAGGTCACAGTGTTCATCAAACCATTATTAATAAATAATACTTAACTACTTTGTTCGATAAACAAGTTAAATATGTGGCCTCTAGAGTGTCAGAAAGCGTCTATATGAGGAAAAGGGTTTACACCTTATCACACAGAACAATGGTTCTCAGGTGAGTGTTACAATGTGAACAAAGGGAAGCATAAAATGCATACCAGGATGTGTAGGCTGATCTTGATCTACAATGTTTGCAAATACAGGTTTAAGGTGTGCAATATGGCATATGTTTATAGTCGCATATAGTAGGGAAAGGGTTAACATTGTTGACATCCAATTATTTTGTTTGTTAACCTTTTCCGACATACAGCACATTTTGCAGCAGACGACTATGAAAGTATTTTGTCAAAAAATAGAAATCTCTATAATTAAATGGATAACCTACGACTAAAAGTAGAAAACATTGTGGCAAAAGGAGAAATTGCTTGTTTGGAGCAATTTCTTCTTTTGTCACTATGTTTTGAAAAAGCCATCTGCTGCAGAGGCATCAGAAAGCGTCTATATGAGGGAAAGGGTTAACCTTTTCCGACATACAACACATTTTGCAGCAGATGACTTTAAAAGTATCTAGATGAAAATGAGGGGAAAAAAATCAAATATTTTTACATGAAGGTATAATAATCTAATTGAGTTGTGGAAAAAGAGGAAATTGCTCATAATGTGCAATTTCTACTTTTGCCACAATGCTTTCAAATGTCTCCTGCTGAAGATGGGCTAAAATACATATATGCATTTAGGAGATGGTTAATATTGGTTAAAATGTACCTTGCAGGAACTATATAGTGATGGTATCTATGTTTTTTGTGGTCCAAGTGGTCAATAACATGGTATTTGGTTACAACATACCGGTAACACTACATATTATATTTCGA
Source organism: Serripes groenlandicus (assembly GCA_031761405.1). NCBI lineage: Eukaryota > Metazoa > Mollusca > Bivalvia > Cardiida > Cardiidae > Serripes > Serripes groenlandicus. Next base: position 9,370 of record JASEVX010001230.1, on the reverse strand, counting down.
GGGGTATGTATATTACTTTTGAATTTCTATACTCAGAGGTCCAGATAAGGAGGGGTATTCAGCTCTTTTTCCCACAATTTCTCTCTTATTATTAAAGCAAACCCTATGTTGTGTGTACTCAAAAGAATCGTCTCGCAGAGACGATTCTTTTGAGTACCTACAACATAGGGTTAGGGGGTCAAATAAGGATAAACACCCCTTATCTAGAACTATGTAAATTACTGTACATGTAAAGCCTTTGCTTTACCTTCTAGCATCACAGATATTGGCAGTATTTCAGAAATCCTTCTTTATTTTTAGCTTGCCTGAGCTCAAGGTGAGGTACTGTGACCAATCTTTGTCTGTTTGGCATCTCCTAAACAGCTTAATTAATTTTGATAAAATATTTACAGGGATGTTCCATAAGTGGTTCCCTTTTAAGGTTGTAAAATGCTATGTCAAACTCTTGTTGCCATAGCAATGGCAAGGAGAGAAAAAGTGATAACTATAAAAGCCCTCTTGCCAAAAGATACAGGCCAGATTTGGAAATAATTTGGCATGAATGTTTCTTGGATAACCTTCTACCATCATTGTTCAAATTATTTAAATTCTTTAAAATAATACATGGCCTCTTGGGGACTAGTTTTCTATAGTGAAAATCTTGTCTAAAACTACTAGCTGGATTTTAAAACGATTTCGCACAGATTAGCCCTGGGATACTCTTTATCAAGATTGTTCAAATTATTAAGATACAGGTTTGATCTCGCCCAAGTCGAACCAAAGACCTATAAAATGGCAGTATTGGCTGCCCTCGGGGTTGCAGGGTTAGCATTACGACTGACTGGCTGGTGTCTGAATAAATGGACCAGCACTGGTAACTTACCCAGGAAACGTCATGCTTGAACTGAAAAAATGGTTTAAAGCAGCGTTAAACACCAAACAATAATATTATGAATATTTGAATATACTATTCAAATATTCATTTCAAACATGGAATTTCAGAATATAATTGTTCATGATGCATTTGAAATTCAGCATAGAATATAGGGATAATACACATTTTCGAGGGCGTGAACATCTGCGGACGCCCGCAAACTGTGTTTATGCCCGAGTGCAAAGCACGAGGGCATAAACACATTTTAAGGGCGTCCGTAGATGTTCACGCCCGAGAAAATGTGTATTTTCGCTATTATTGTATAAAATAAGAACAAACATCCAACATTTAGTCCGCTGTAACGTTCAGTTGTACGATAACCGCCGATGAAAATGACGCGATAAGGATTGACACATGTGACGTCATAAAGTAAACAAGTTATGTTTTATATATCCACGAACCGGTCCTACACCAAGGATGCCATCGCTGGCTCGAATGGTTTTAGATTATGTTATGCTCTTTAACTGTGAGTCTATTGCATGTTACCGATTATCGAGTTAAAGAAGCTGATGTTATTGTTAACCCAACAATTGCTCCTATTCTAGGGGAGATGGAGCGTCCATGTTTTGTTTACTAACGGTGCCCGGGTAATGCATATGTAAAACATCTAACCGGTCTGAAACGGCACGTACGCGCGAGAATCGCTTTGTTTATACACGTTTTCTCGCCGTTTACGCCCGGTTTTTGCAATGTTTCTGTATCCCTTAAGCGGGCGTAAAACATAGATTTTATGCAATAATGATATTTAAAATTGTTGATTCCGGCTTTGAAGAAAAAGTCAGGTTTTTTAGGATGCCAACTTAACTTAATCTGCTAAAAAGGGGGGTTGACATTTGCCAAACATTTGGTACTGGACATAGTGACAACAAATAACTCGGCCCTAACACTCTGTAGTAGTGTGAGTGTGTAAAACAAGATGTATTTACTGTTAACAGCACAACTTGTCAGCCCCAAAGTAAATGGGATCATTGCAATAGCCATAATCCTGATTATTCATATGTTTTCGTTTCAGGGATCTTTGATAGCTAGCCTGGCTCTGGGTGTTATTATACTAAAAAGGAAGTAAGTGGACCTTTGTACATGTTTTAGTTTTATCATTTAACCCTTTCCCTCATATAGACGCTTTCTGATGCCTCCGCAGCAGACGGCTTTTTGAAAACATAGTGGCAAAAGAAGAAATTGCTCAAAACGAGCAATTTCTACTTTTGCCACAATGTTTTCCACTTTTAGTCATAGGTTATCCATTCAATTATAGAGATTTTCTATTTTTTGACAAAATATGTTTGAAGTTGTTTTCTGCAGAATGGTTGTATGAGGGAAAGGGTTAATTGTCTTCTTTTGATAGATAAGCTTTTCATTGGTAATTTGAATTAACCCTTTCCCTCATACGACAATTCTGCAGCAGATGACTTTGAACATATTTTGTAAAAAAATAGAAAATCTCTATAATTGAATGGATAACCTATGACTAAAAGTGGAAAACATTGTGGCAAAAGGAGAAATTGCACGTTTTGTGCAATGTCTTTTGTCACTATGTTTTCAAATAGTCGTCTGCTGCAGAGGCGTCAGAAAGCGTCTATATGAGGGAAAGGGTTAAAAACTGACAAAAAATGTTTATACATAGTTCATAAAGAAGACAAATAGATGAACCTAGTTGGAAGCATTGCATTGTTAAGGTTTAAATTTTTGAGCAAAAATGTTTTCAACATGAAGAGACTTGTCGCAATTTTTTGTTCTCACTGTTTAACCAAATTAAATGACTATTGCAAGATTTTCAGAATCAAAACTTAGTAAAACTTGATGTATTTAATCCTTTTCCTCATACAACAAACCTGCAGCATAAAGGCAGAAGTATGGAAAAACTATGGAATGACAGTATTTCTATTGAATAGAGTTGAAACCAATGTGGTACAAGGTAAAATTGCGCATAATGAACAATTTTTAGCTCCACTGTCTGAAAGTCGGTTGAGCTTATGTCATGGCAAATTGTTTGCCGTGCGTGCATCCGTGCCCCAACTTTTTGCTTCAAACGACTTCTCCTACCCACTTGGCCAATTGGGATGAAACTTCATAGAAAGCATTCTCTGAATATCCTATCCTAAATTCCTTAAAATTGTTTGGATCCATGCATAATTCTGGTTTCAATGGCAACCGAAAGACAAAAATTAAAATTCTCCTACTCCAAAACTGTGGTCGATTTTCGAATAATGTTTTTGAAATGTTCCTTGGATGACCCTCTATCAGATACCTTCAAGCCATGTTGATTGGTTGAATAACATGGCCGCCAGGGGACAGGGCTATTTTGCCCTATATGGCTATAGTGAAAACTTAAAAAAAGTTTTTCCTCTGAATTTGTAGAAATGTTTGGCGGGGCTATTTTGCCGTATATGGATATATTAAGAACTTAAAGGCCGATTTTTAAATAATTTAGCAAATATTACAGAGCTGTACATGTACAAAGTAATCATACTCGGTTAGTTTACAGTGTGTGTATACCACATGACTTAGATGTCACAAATGCTACGGCGGGCAGAAATATTTTACTTCGGTTTAGAAGTAAAAACAAAGGTAACTTTTTTATTTCTTCATTATTTTTAATGAAACATGATGCAGTCTACGCCGCTTACAGATCCCTATCTCAGGTGTTTCAACGGAGTTTGATTAGAGGTTTAGTTTCTTCAAACACTTCAATGAACCTGTTCTCAAAACTTGTTAATATCGCCATCAGCCGTCGAAGTGTTTGAAAAAACTAGACCACCAATCAAACTCCTGTAAAAACCGGAGACCGGACATTGTACGTGGCGTAGACTGCGCCATGTCTCATTATAAAGGGTGAAGACATAAAAAAGTTACTTTCTTATCAAGAGCAATTATTGTTGTCTGACCATGCAAATATGACGTCAAAAGTCACCTGGTTTACAAGATAGATTATTACCATAAACCGCACACAGCTCGAGAAAAGGAGGTGTTTACAGCTCTTTTCCTCATTATTTCTTTCTTGTTATCCAACCAAACCATATGACATTGGTACTCAAATGAATCAATCTCATTGAGAGGATTCTTTTGAGTACCCACAACATATGGCTAGAGGGTCAAATAAGGTTTTTAGATCATGCAAAATGCCCCTTTTCTTGAGCTTTGAAACACATACTAGGTATGTTACTTCACATTGTATGGATTGGATCTATATTCTTTCTAGAACACCAAATTTTGCAACTTATCTTGGTACTTTTAGCCTACATTTTGTATTTACTTTTTTTAGACCAAAAAATATGGAGACTCCATTTATTCTTTTCCCAAATATAACAACATTTAGTCAAATTTATGGAAACTTAATGAATGAAAGAACTACAATTGAATAAAGTTGAAAACATTGTGGCAAAAGGAGAAATAGCTCATTATGAACATATTCTTCTTCTGCCATAATGTTTTCCAAAATTTGCTGCAGAGGTGTCAAAATGCGTCTACATGTGGTAAAAGGTAAAATGTTCACAATTACAGCTCTAAAGTTGATAAAACCTGAACTAATGATTAACCCTTTCCCTCATAACGACACCTCTGCAGCAGACAGCTTTTTGAAAACATAGTGACAAAAGAAGAAATTGCTCAAAACGATCAATTTCTCCTTTTGCCACAATGTTTTCCACTTTTAGTCATAGGTTATCCATTCAATTATAGAGATTTTCCTTTTTTGACAAAATATGTTCAAAGTCGTCTGCTGCAGAATTGTTGTATGAGGGAAAGGGTTAACAGCACTCTAGGGCCAAGGTCACTGTGAGACTGTGAGGTAATATATTTATATTTTGAATATGGTGTTAGCTGTTGTTAGCTATTTTTACTTTGTTTTTAGGTATCCCACTGGTAAATACCTGTCGGTTGTAATGATAACTTCAGGTATCATCATATGTACTTTAGCCACTGTTAGTCATGTAAGTATAGATTTAGTGATATTCAAGGATCAGATTACTAATGTATTATTGCCAAGCATTCAGTTTTAACCCTTTCCCTCATATAGAAGCTTTCTGACACCTCTGCAGCAGACTGCTTTTTGAAAACTTAGTGACAATAGAAGAAATTGCTGAAAACGAGCAGTTTCTCCTTTTGCCACAATGTTTTCCCCCTTTTAGTCATAGGTTATCCATTCAATTAAAGAGATTTTCTATTTTTTGACAAAATATGTTACAAGTCGTCTGCTGCAGAGTTGTCGTATGAGGGAAAGGGTTAAATTAACTGTTCAGTTTCTTCTAGCCAATGTGACTCTTTAAACTTCCCCATGCAGCAGTATTCTTTTTACCCTTTCCCACATACAAAAAATCTGCAGCAGACAACTTTGAACACATACCCTAAATAATTGGAGAAAGTACAATAATTGAACATAGTTGAAAACATGGTGACAAAAGGAGAAATTGCTTGTTTTGAGCAATTTCTTCTTTTTTCACCATGTTTTCTAAAAGCCGTCTACTGCAAAGGTGTCAGAAAGCATCTATAGGAGGGAAAAGGTTAACCTTTCCCTAGCACAAATGTTATTATCAAAATTATACTCCCAAATTTCTCATACTACTTCTAAATTGTTTTCAGAGCACATGACACTAACAATTTAATAAAACATTTAAATTTTACTATTCAGTGTCATTTTGCAAACACTGGTTAAATTTTTTTTATCTGTCTTCAATTGCAGACATCTTGTATAGGAAGATTCTGTCACAAAAAGATTTATTTTAAACAGAAAACAGAGCAAAAAGAAAAATTGGCATAGGTATACTGAAGAAACGGTGTTGAGCAATTGTACTTTTTCTCGTAATGTATTGTCTGCTGCGCTTCCAAGTCACCTAATGTTTATGAGTAAGGAAAGGAAATGTGATATGGACAATTTGTCATACAGATCAATTCGATCATCAGTAAGACATTTGAGTTTTATTTATTGTTTTCTTTTTTATAGGATAAATCTGATGGTGCTAAAGAAGTCAGCCTTATAACTACATCAATAGGTAATGTACTAAATTGTTGATTCCTTTTTAGCTCACCTGAGCACGAAGTGTGAGGTGAGCTATTGGGATCGCTATTCGTCCATCATCTGTCTGTTCACTTTTTTCTACAAACGACTTCTCCTTAACCAATGGACTGCTTTCAAAATAATTTCACAGGAATTTCCCTTAGGTGGACCTATTTCGAAGTTGTTCAAGGAATTAAATTCCATGTAGAACTTTGGATGCTGCAGCATCAGAAAAGGGGAAAATTGCAAAAGTTTTAAAAATCTTCTTGTCCAAAACTACTAAAATGTTACATATTTAAAAAAATATAAAGATAAAATATATTGTGGAAGACAGTGGTGCAGAGGTAGAGCGTCAACCTCTCAAACAAGGGTCCCTGGTTTGAGTCCTGTGATGAGCGGGTCCTGACTTTGGGATTTTTCGACACAAACGGCGTGAGTACTGGTTAAGTCTCCAGGAAGCAGACATCAAACGTGATTGATATAAGCTGAAAGCTTGCTTCGCAATAGATGTAAAATAAATAATGTTTAAATAAATTAAATATATTTCCCTTTTCAGGTGTGTTAATGCTGTGCTTTTCGTTAGTCATGACATCCCGAATGGGCATCTTTCAGGAACAGGTGTATTCAAAGTTTGGCAAACATCCGATGGAAGCTCTGTTCTATAATGTAAGATTGTCTTAACCCTTTCCCTCATATAGACACTTTCTGATGCCTCTGCAGCAGACGGCTTTTTAAAAACATAGTGACAAAAGAAGAAATTGCTCAAAAAGAGCAATTTCTCCTTTTGCCACAATGTTTTCCACTTTTATACCTTCATGTAAAGATATTTGATTTTTTTCCCTCATTTTCATCTAGATAGTTTTAAAGTCATCTGCTGCAAAATGTGTTGTATGTCGGAAAAGGTTAACCCTTTCCCTCATATAGACGCTTTCTGACGCCTCTGCAGCAGATGGCTTTTTCAAAACATAGTGACAAAAGAAGAAATTGCTCCAAACAAGCAATTTCTCCTTTTGCCACAATGTTTTCTACTTTTAGTCGTAGGTTATCCATTCAATTATAGAGATTTTCTAATTTTTGACAAAATATGTTTGAAGTCGTCTGCTGCAGAATCGTCTTATGAGGGAAAGAGTTAAAGATATACTTTATTCACATGTAGGTCAATTAATGCTTTATGAGGAAAAAGTAGCCATTTCTAAAAATGAAAACTTTTCCAACAATGGTTAAAAGTTCTGTCTTTACATTGAAATGTAGGATGCCTTAGTTTATTTGTTTGTATGGTGTTTAATTACTTGGAACACACAAAGGCAAAAATATAAACAAACCTCCATAAATCAAAGAATAATTATTGAAAAGAGTTGAAAGAAGTGTGGTAATAGGGGCAATTTCTCCTTTGGCCACTAGGTTTTCAAATGTAAACTGCTGCAAATGCATCAAAATGTGTCCGCATATGGGAAATAGATAAATACCAATACAAATAAGATTATGCTATTTGTTCAAATCTTCGCAAACAAATTTTTTAATTCATAGGGGTTTTACGCAGCTTTCAATAGAATTTCAGTTATATCACGGCGACAGTTCATTTATCCATGATCCCTGGGTAAACAAACCAGTACTAGGCTAGAAAACGTGCCTTGCCCAAGAGCACTCCACCATGACCGTCATGCCGCGCCTGGGGATCGAACTTGGGACACCCGGTTTCAAATCCCCGATGCTAATCACTCGGCCACGGCGGATTCCCGCACACAAAAGAAGCCATGACTGCTCATAACTGTAGTTCAAACTTCGAACTTCACTTATGAATGTTTTAACCACTAAATAAAGGGAAGAGGTTATACATGCTTACCATCACGCCTCTGCAGCAGACGACTTAAGAAAACATTGTTGCAAATGGAGAAATTGCTCCAAATGAGCAATTTTCCCCATATGCTACAATTTTTTTAAGTCTTTTCAATAATTGAGGGATCGCCGATTTTCGACTTAGCTCCGCCCACATTAGCAACGGTAACTAGCCCGACATTATTTGTAAACAATAACAACAATGGCGGACGTCGTAACGTTGAAAGATGTCCCGGACAATATTTCGTCCGCCTATCTACCGTATTCACCAACACTGAGACAAAAACAGAGGGCAACGTCATTTTATAGAGACTCTTATATTAAGTCGATGTCGTTGTTTACGCCTGGAGCTGGAACAATACACATTAATTCCAAGATTTATCGGAGCCAGCGTAAAAGTGAGAAGCCGCATAGTGTACACATAGATACCGACATCGTCAATGAGAAAATAAGGGTTGCACACTGCAGTTGTAAAGCAGGGTAAATACACATTCTGATTAATGTTTCCATGTTATTTTATTATTTATTCCTGATTTACATCTAGTTTTTGTTTCATTACATTCATGTTTAGGGTGTACAGAGCTTTCGACCCTCTTACTGTTCGACCCCTAGTCCAATTATTGGATTTAAATATGTGTGAACATAATTTTTATCCTATTGTTGATCTGTCACGTTTGACTGGTTATCGGTACTGTACTTATAGTCAATTGAAATATATCTACGACTTGAAAAATGTTAACAATATCTACAAATGAAAGTGTAAATATTGAATAAAGTTGAAAACAGAGTGAAAAAAGAAAAAAAATACTAGTTTCAAGTAGGGGGCACTTTCTACCTTTTTCATCCTCTTTTCTTCAAAACTGGTATTATGTATGTGGGAACGGATTCAGATATTAATAAATGAAAACAGGATAAGGTCATAAAAATCAACATTTTTATTTAAGTTTAATATATCAATGGAATAAACACTTTGATGGAATAAACCCTTTGATGGAGCTAACCCTTTTCCACACATACATGTCATCAACCTGAAAACATTGTCTTATAATATCATCTGCATATTAGATAAAAAAAATGTAATTATATTGACAAAATTCTCCTTTTTCCACAATGTTTGTGTGCTGCAAGTGTTTTGTAGGAAAGGGCTATATAAATGAAATATGGACATATGAAATATATATAACAGTTGAAACTTAACAAGTAAAATATCACAATTGAATTGTCAGTATATATACACAACATTTCTTTACATTAACATAAAACACATTTTTAAGTTTTATTTACATTGGCCCCCTTAAACCACATTTTTATTTCAAAAACATGTCAATTAGAACAGAAGAAAGTAAGTACCATATTTAAAACTGACTTTTCATATAGTAATCACCCCCATACATAAATTGTAATGTACAAAATCAACAAATAAATTTATACAAAAAGAACAGGTAATCAATGTGTAAACAAATTTAATTGAAAAACCTGATAATCAATGTGTCTAAGATACATATTATGAAGGGAAACCATATTTTTTCACACCAATATAGAAATTAAACTAGGGGTCAAATACTATGTTAAATCAGGGGTCGAAAAGTTGAAGGGTCGAAACACTTGATACCCATCTTCAGATGATG